>JAYESA010000009.1:138860497-139092997 GCA_036927795.1 Iris macrosiphon
TTGCCAAGGGTGTTGGTTGGGTCTGACAAGGGTCCACTAGGGTCTGACATGGGTCCAGACTAGCCAAAACTCTAAAACAACCAATAAAAATAAATACATGCATCTAATTAAATATTAATACAAATATTTATGATCAATACAAAATTTACCAAATTAAAAATATAAAAAATATATCCTGTCCTAGAAATGGGGTAGTGACATCTCATGACTTAAACCAACCCACAAAATAAACCATGAACAAGGTTAAACCAAAGAATGGGTCTAGTCTTTATGCACATGCATCCATGCTAAAATAAAATTATGTTCCAAATACGTATATCGGAAACGGGGAGTGACACTTTGGATAACTTATTCATTTTAAGCTTAGCAAATTATGCATTTTTGTCTCTCTTTACGGGCCGTTGCAGGCCGTATCGTCATCTCAAAAATTGTACCAAAATTTAATTTTGGACTTCTTTATGTCATTCTTGGCTATTTGGACCTTTTTGGACTCATCAGAACTGACTGTTACATCATTTGGGATCATCTAAAGAAGTATACCTTTTGTAACATTCTGTATCGATACGCTCATATTGTGCACGTCGACTTCATCCAAATTGAGGCAAGTACATTCACTGATAGTTTTTTATTTTTATGATTATTATGATTCTAATATGTAGTGTTATGCTTGATTCCCGACACAGTGGATACATGGGCTAGTATCATAGATACCGGTCATGAGGAGTCATGATTGGATCTATTGTACTAGCCTAAGACGGGAAAGTATTAGTTGATTATGTGATCATACCCCACTCACTTGTGCATAGCTCACCCTCACTACACCAGAGTGTAGCATGATCTTATTACTTGTGCATAGCTCCTCATATATGATTGGTCTGATCCCCTTACCTGTACTTGTGCATAGTCAATCATACTTGATTGACCTGATCCCTTATTATACTTGTGCATAACAAATCATATATGGTAGGGCCAAATCTTGTCCCAAGCCGATTACATAATAACTAATATTTTAAGGAACTTAGTAGTTGTTTATCTCTTTATTCTAGTTTACATCTACTGATACAATTATTTCTTCTTTATTTAAAATTCATTATTACTTGTGATATGATTATCTATATACCAGTTTTCTTATTGTTTCAGTATTTCTTTCATCTTGTATTTCCATTGCTAACTATTTTGTAGTCTTTATCAAATTAATTAGAACTGTTGTTAGTTTATGTGCTTCGCTCTAATCCTGACTGGATATATTTTTAGGAATACAATGCCACGCATTGTTGGACTTTAAGATTATGCTAGTTGAGACCAAGCTTGATGTACTTCTGACCTGGAGGTAACCTTTGTTGAGTTCTAGACTAGTATTTCTTTATTCAGTTTCATATTCTACCTTTATTCTATTTAGTTAGTTGCTAGATTACTTTTCTTTCTGGATCTCTTCCTTAGTACTGTGATAGAGTTATGATGATTAGCTGTACTTGAATAATTAAGATAAATTCCTTGAGGTCTAGACAGCATTCTACCGTCGATGTTACGGTGTAGGTTGGACATTTCCACGTACTCGTGCCCGATCATCCGGGTGCGGTTTATGACACTCACCCTACCCTTGGCACTTGACATATTGATATTATCTATTACCTAGTTCTAATACCCAATATCTTAGAATCTTGACCAATACCTTATCATTTTAGATACTAATCTGACTAACTCTAATACTAATACTTGATACCAAATATGATACCTTACTCAAGCCCTAATACTTACTTAGTCTCATAATGATACTTGAGGGTCATTATACCAATATTCTCATGGTACCCAAGTATCACCATAGTACCTTCGCACAAACTCTAATACCTTGACACATAACTTACATATACTTGGCTCACTTGATAACCACTTATATCAACACTAACACATGCACACACTGACTAATACCTATTACCTAACACTTATATATATATATATATATATTTATATATTCTATATCATACATATGCTTGACAACCTATGATACCTACACTTACTTGATATCTATACTACCTAGGCTCATAGGATACACAAAATACCTATGCCGTATAGTCAGTTCTCTACTTGTAACCAATAATTTACCTATTAGACATATTCAATAAATTCTAGGGTTAAAGTATATCATATCCATTCATATCAGCTTTTCAAAACTCTAAACGGATCACATTTTCATGTCTGAAAGCTCCCGAAATCGCGAAAACACTGAAACGAGTTCGTCTTTCGGACACCTGACACTCAAACAGTTTTACATAAAGTTTTATAGTAAATTTGGCCTATTATATAATTGGAAAGATAACTTTAATACGGTTCTTTTAATAAAATGGGAGATTATTTGGAGTCCTGAGTTAGGAGTTATGGCATTTCTAAGTTGCTATGGCTGCAAAAATAAGATTGAATACTATAATAAATTTGGGCTATTTTGGACAAAAGAATACATCCAATTTACCAAATCCATCTATACGTATCATGGTGCATCATGATACAGACTCTAGGTATCCAATTTTGGACACAAAAATAAATTCACACTATTAAATAAATATTAATAGTACTCATTAGGACACAATATACTCACTCAATGGACACAATTGGAGTTTTTTCCAAATTGAGCCACAAAATTATGACACCAACTTAGATCTCCAAAATTGAGGGCTTCTAGTGCCTAGATGTACCATTGGAAAGTCAAATCTTACCATGGGAAGGTTCCTACATAACCAAGGGGTGTTCATAACCATGATTTTGATAAAATTGAGAGAATTACCTAGTATTTTGGTAGCCTCCTTGGAGAATTCCAAATTTGGACACGAAATAGTTGTGACGGACATAATATCCTTACAAGCTCCTCACTTATGGATCTCCTTGTGCTCTCCAATACTCTAGGCCTTCATGATGGTGAGAATGAATGGAATTGTAAGTGGATTGAGTAAAATTGGTAGAGAATTGGGTTTGCTTAGGAAGGAAGAAGCTTTGGAAAAAATGACGCTAATGAGTGAAATAAAATGAATGGATGAGTCCTAAATTGAACTTATCTCTTGTAGTAAGGTTTGATCATGCCAAAATATCAAGTTTGTCCCTCTCCATTTGTCATTAATGGAATCTAATTAACTAAATGAATAAATCTCTACAACTAAAGGAAATATTCTCTTCATAATAACTAAACTTAATTAATTCTAATTACTAAAGTTATGACTAAAATAATTAGCACTAACTAACACTAATATAAAAGAATATATAAAAAAATTTAACAACATACAAAATTATTAAAATACTCCTATGGTGGAAAATGGTAGTTAAACCATTAGTTGTCGAGACTTAGTTAGTACTTCTACATTGTACTGGATCTGTCTCCAACTATTAGACATTTGCGATGTTATTGATATTTAGACTTTATGATGATATTTTTAGACATATAGACTTGGATATTTGTTGTGACTATTCTAGCTTGTGACTCTGTGATTTCCATTCCTTTATTTGATATCGTGCCATTATCTTCCTCCGGCATATTATGACTGACTATTGATTATCATTATATATTATCATCTTTTCCTTCGTATGGAATTGAGATATCATTGGCATGTATATATATTATTAAGTGAGATAATTAGATAGTATTATTGACCTAGACAACGTTCTATCATCGATATTGCAGAGTAGGCTGGATATTTCTTACGTACCCGTGCCCTCACATCTGAGTGTGGGTCATGGCATATTTTTGTGGTGGCCCATACAAGTCAAGGTCACAACTAGTACGATATCATAGTAGTACTCAGACTTGGAGTACTATTACGAACCTGCTATAGGATATAGGATATAGGATGAGAGAATATTCAATCATAATTAGAAAAAAAATTTAATTTATTGAATTTGCTAATCCTTATTTATTCTGATTAATTAATTTCTTTGAATATTGTTGTCCTTCTTTGATAATGTCCTATCTTGTGCCATATTGACTTCTTCTTATTTTGATCTTTCTTTAGGATGCTGTCGAAGACCAAATCTTAGCGCTCGGGAGCAACTATTGCTGCCAAGAGGTCGACGACTTCCCGACCTTTTGTTCAGGAAGCAGCTGGCACTATTCTGCCTCAGCCTATTCAGAGGGTTGTTCTTACGGTTTCACCAATACATATGGGATTCTCAGCTGCGTTCGGGGGTCCTCCTCCATATGTTCAGAGGACTGATATAGTTATTTCGGAGGGTCTTCCTCCACCACCTTTAGTGCCAATAGATGTAGCGTATATGTTTGTGTTATTTCGAGAGAAGATTGAGGCATAGAGGGCCTAAGATGAGGTCCAATAGAGGTAGGAAGATTTGATACATCAGGGCATTGAGAATGTCCATCATGTTGCCTTAGCCGCAGTTGAGAGACTGGCTCCTCCACAGCCATAGGTTGCCCCGCCCAAGCCTGTCAACATCCATAATTTTAATAAGTTGGGTCCCCAAGACTTCAAGGGTACAGAGGGAATCATTTACAAAGATGACTGGCTCTAGGACATCGAGCGTATCATGCTCTTATCCCTTCTCACAGAGGACCTGAAGATAGAGACAGTTCGACTACAGTTGTTAGATATTGCTCGTACCTAGGTCAGTGTTGGATATTGCTCGTACCTGGTTCAGGAACAAACCACTTATAGCTGATCCGGGGTTATCTTGGGAAGGTTTCAAGAACCTTTTCAAGAAGAAGTTATTCCGACCTACGTATAGACTCGACATGGAGCGATAATTTCATAACCTACAGCAGGGGAGTATGTCAGTCGAGGAGTATGCCACAGGGTTCGACAGATTGAGCAGATATGCAGGGTATATGGTACAAAACTCGAAGATCAAAGCTAGTCGCTTTCAGGAGGGCCTGAACTGGAAAGTGAAGGTTCTTAATTCTTCTAGCCATGAGACGTATGCAGCGATCCTTGCGGAGGCCAGCAAGATCGAGAGGGACTTGAGCTAGAGGCCCAAGAGAGACCGAAAGATTTTTGGAAGTAGCAGCAGTACGGGTCCAGCCAAGCAACCTTATTTCTAGCAGCAAAGGACTATTCAGCCACAACATCAGTAGTTTCCTGTGTCATTCAGGAAACCAGTACAACAGGAACACCAGATTCAGAGTCCAGTACAACACGCCACATTTTACTCATTACAAGAAGACTGGACATACATAGGAGGTTTGTAGGAAAAGGCTTGGGGTATGGCTTTATTGTGGACCAGCATGGCACCAGTTGAGGGAGTGTCTATTGGCTCTATTACGTGCAGCTCAGGGTGCAACACTAGTTCATAGGGCACCATCGAGGCCACCTATAGTTCAGTAGAGTGGACCTCCACTATCGATACAGTAGCAATATTTTACTCAGCACCAACAACAGCAGCAGAGGAGTGCACCACAAGGTCGGGCATTCGCATTGAAGGTCGAGGAGACCGAGCTAGTTGGATACGTGATCGCAGGTTTAGTTCTTCACGATTCTATTCCAGATTTAGAATTATTTGTTTCTGGTGATTCTCAAAGTTTTCTATTGTATCTTTTGCTCTTAAGCATCATTTAGAGGCTGAACCATTGGTTAGGGCTTCCAAGGTCACGATTGGAGGAGGAATTATCCTGGTCAGTGATGTTTGCAAGGATCGAAGGGTCGCATTGGGAGGCCAGGAGTTGAGTGCATGCTTACTCGTAATACCACTTCTGAGCTATGATATTGTATGTAGGATGGATTGGTTGATTAGGAACCATGCTTGTATAAATTATCGTAGAGGTGGGCTATTGTTCGGACCACCAGAAGGGCCAGAGTTTGAGTTTGCCAAAGGAGCAGCGGAGCAGAGTGAGGGTATCATCTATGGAGCTATGGTGGAAGAGAAGGAGTTGTCTCATCCTTTGATAGCAGAGTTTATAGACGATTCACGGATGAGTTGTCAGGGTTGTCGCGAGACAGAGATATTGAGTTCTCTATAGACTTGGTGCAAGGTGTAGAGCCGATATCATAGTACGTCTATAAGGTCAAAAATAACAAAGTAGCAAAGTTAAAGAAGTAGGTAGACGAGTTACAGGATAAGGGCTTATCAGATCCAGCTCATTACCTTGGGGTGCTTCGGTATTATTTGTACCGAAGAAGGATGGGTCGGTGTGCATGTGTATCGGCTACAGTGCTCTGAAAAATCTCACTTTCAAGAATAAATACTCATTGTCGAGTATAGATGATCTCTTTGATCAATTGAGCGGAGCGAAGGTATTCTCGAAGATAGATCTGAGATTAGGCTACCACCAGGTAAAAATAAATAAGGAGAATATTCCAAATACTGCCTTTCTGACTCGGTATGGCCAGTTTGAGTTCATGATGATGTCGTTTGGGTTGACCAATGCCCCGGTGGTATCTATGAACTTGATGATCAAGATGTTCCACCAGTACCTTGACAAGTTAGTGGTAGTATTCATCGATGATATTTTTGTCTATTCGAAGAAGTCAGAGGAGCACGAGGAGCACGAGGAGCACCTGAGGATAGTTTTGGAGACTCTCAGGAAGAAGAAGCTTTATGAAAAGCTTTCAAAGTGTGAGTTCTTCTTGGATAAGATGGAATTCTTTTGGCATGTGGTGACAGAAGATGGGATCTCAGTTGACCCAAAGAAGATTGCAGCAGTGGAGTTTTGGACTAATCCAAGTTTAGTAGCAGAGATCAAAAGTTTTCTGGGACTGGCAGATACTACATGAGGCTTGTACAGGATGTCTCCAGGATTACAGAGCTGATGACTTGGATGACCAGGAAGGACATGGAGTTTGTGTGGACAGACAATTATCATGCTGCTTTTGAAGAGCTGAAGAAGTGATTGACGATGGCTCCTATATTGATGGTGCATCGGGGATAGGTGGATTCACTATATATAGTGATGCTTCAGGAAAGGATTTGGATTGTGGTCAGCAGCATAACGGGAATATGATTACCTATGCTTCTAGGTAATTATGCCCTCATTAGAAGAACTACCCTACCTACTATTTAGAGTTCACAGTTGGTCATCTTCGCTCTAAAGCTGTGGAAACACTATCTGTACAATGAGCACGTAGAGATCTTTACAAACCATAAGTGCTTGAAGTATGTGTTCACACAGAAAGAGATTAACATGAGACAGCGATGATGGTTGGAGCTGATAAAGGACTTTAACATATTATTGTAGTACCATCCAGAAAAGACTAACGTAATTGCTGATGCCTTGAGCAGACAATTAGTAGCTATGTACTTAACATCAGATAGACATTTGTTGGCTGATCATGCGAGAGTTTGGGTATCTAAGTTATGGTTTCTGATATTGAGATACAGATGTGGGGATTACAGATACAGTCAAAGCTTATAGACATGATCAGGTCTACGTTGTATGATAATGTGACTCTAAGGAGCATCAGAATACAGGTTCAGGCAAGAATATTGGAGGACTTCACCATTGTTGATGATGGTTCTTTGCGGCACAGTACCAGATTATGTGTGCCGAGTGCGGAGCTGCGCGAGGAGGTTCTGTAGGAGGCGCATCGCTCGTAGTACTCTATGCATCCAGGTGCCAACAAGATATATAGAGATCTGAGGGAGTATGTGTGGTGATATGGTATGAAGCAGGAGGTGGCATATTTTATATCTAGGTGTTTAGTGTGCCAGTCGGAAAAAGTAGAGAGAAAGAGGCCAGGTGGTTTGCTTCAGCCATTGCCCATTCCAGAGTTGAAGTAAGAGCATGTTACCATAGATTTTGTTTCTGGGATTCCACGATCTCCAGGAGGGAAAGACGCGATTTGGGTCATCGTAGACAGGTTAACCAAATTGGTCCACTTCTTGCCATTCAAAGTGGGTATGTCTACAGAGAAGCTGGCAGAGATATACGTGAGACAGATCGTTAGGCTGCACGGGGTCCTAGTGAGCATTGTCTCAGATTGGGATAGTCGCTTCATATCCCACTTCTGGAGGAGTTTGCAGGATAGCTTGGGCACCTACCTCAAGTTAAGTACAGCATATCACCCTTAGACGGATGGGCTGTCAGAGAGGACTATTCAGACACTCGAGGATATGCTTCGCACCTGTGTTCTGGACTTTATAGTCTCTTGGAAGGATCATCTTCACTTGGTAGAGTTTGCTTACAACAATAGTTACCAGACCAGTATTGAGATGTCACCATTTGAGGCTTTATATGGACGGAGATATCACTACCATATTTCCAGATAGGGGTATTTTTTGTCTATTCATAATATTTATATATTATGAATATTTATATATATTGTGTTAGTATTATATATTAGATATAGTATTATTTATTTAATGGTTAGTGGACTAGCCTATTTATCGGACTTGATCCTAATGGACCAATTAGATTTATCATGACAAATTAAACCCAATATTTTGGGCTAGGCCTATAGACTCAACCTTTTTCATTCGTTAAGGGATTGGAATTAATCATTCATTCGAATAGAAGCTTCTTAATTTATCTCTCCCTAATTAGAGACCTACATGACAACTAGTAGGGGTATAATGGTAATTGAGGGTTGATTGGGAAGCAAGTAGGGAGGCGGCCACCTATAGGAGGGGGAAACATTCTCTCTCCTGTTTATTCTTTATTCCTTTATATCTCTAATTATGTTCTTCCCTAAATTGATTCTTTCCTACACTAAATTCTCTCAATTCACTCTCACTCCCTCTTATTTTTACTAATCAAGGAGCATTGGAGCTTGGATTTCAAGGAGCACTTGAAGGAAGAGGATTTGGCAAGAAGATCTTGTCCTAATTATGTCCATTAAGTATTTTATTGAGAATCCATCTTTCAATAGGTATATATATATATAATTCTCCTTCATTCTAGACTCTAATTCATGCAGTTGACTATTAGGAACCCTTCCTTGGCATAAGGCTACCCATAAAAAGATGTTCTAGGCCTACTTGACACCAAATGTGACTTCTACATAGGTATTTGTACCCAATGAGGGGGAATTACGAGATTGATGCATCAAGTGTATGTCATAAAACCAATTTGCTCTAATTAGACTTTGATCATGATTGTGCGACTAGCTACGTGTCTATAATTGGATAGGAGTAGGCCGTATCGCGATACGGTGTGATACTTTGTAATACGGGGCTCAATTTGGTTGATTTGTATAATTTCTCCTTAAATTTCCTTTGTAATTGGTTACATTAGTCATATATAGTTGTTATTAATTTGTATTAGTGATAATCATGAGGAATTTGGGAATTTTGGTTTCTTATTTGAGAATATAGCACAGAGAACCGTATCAATGCATACCAAGTGTTTCTGTATAAGCTTCTAGTTTATGTGTATGTGTGTTATATATATCGGTATTTGAGATATATATATATATAAGTATATATATACTAATATTGATGTTTATGGTGTTTATGAGTTGGTGTTGTGGGTGTGTTACGACCAAGGGAGGTTGTGAGGGGCTAGTAACTAAATTATGGGGAGGTTTTTTGCATATATGTTAAGTTTGCACTATCCAAGACCTGGGCAATTGTACAGCGTCAGCAGTACTCTAATGCACTGTTGTGAATTACAAGGTTTTAAGAGGAAGGCTACAATTGCAGTAGTAGCTAGATTGAAGGCAAGTGGCTATGTTTGGAGTGGTGGTGTTGGTGTATGTGCAATTGAATATGAAGTAGCAGCGGGCAGGAGGACTCAAACAGTAGGCAACTGAGGAATGTCTGGGTTATGAAGGGTTAGGAATATATGATCAGGTAGGGAAGTGTTAGTGATAAGTTGTGATTGAAGTATTATGCATAGATATGTGTAACAGGGATACATACTAATATATGTTAAGTTGCACACTGGTATCAGTGGGTATCAGATATAGTTATAGGAGGGAGAGTGCAAGGCACTTGAGATACTGTAAGTTATACCTATGCACAAGTGTACACAAGTAGTGTAAAAACTTGAGTGTTTAGATATATATAGGTCAGATGGCAGTGAGATGAGGGTGAGTAGAGAGAGATATCACGCTTAGCATCTGATACTTGATAGTATCAGATGGTGAAGTACATCGATGCATTGAATTGAAGAGGAAGGGCATTAACTGAACCTTAGAATTGAGACAGCAAGTTGTTGATATGGGGAGTACCTGAGTGTGATCTGGTAAGGAGGAGAATGGTCACTGGGACAGTGCCTTGTGTGCATACTAATATACTGGGTTGTATCACAACTCACAACTAGTGAAGAGGGTAAGAGAAGGAAAGTGTAACCAAGAGAATAGTAGTAGCATCAGTCTATGCACATTAACTTATGTATCACTATGATTAGATAGGATAAGAGATTTTAGTTAGTGAATTAGTTAATCAAATGAGATATCATGGTGTATCAGTATAGGATATGATTTAATGTCAGTAGGTTAATGAGAATAGGCTATCAGCTAAGATGTCAGTTATAGGTTAGAATATATGTCAGTTAGTAATTGTTAGTATAATTAGTATTATAGATAGTATAGCTTATATCCCATGGTAATGACTTAGAAACCTAGATGTCACCTAGTATTGGCCTAGTTTGACCTAGTTTGATTAGTATGACCTAGAAATGGCCTATAAAGCTTACTTTGACTTATTTAGCATATTTATCACTTCTTACACCCCAAGTGACTTGATCTTCATATATAGGTTTGTGTGGCACCACTTTGGATACCGAGATTTGCCTCTTTTGCTCAGGACCACAAGTAAGTACATCTCTCTGTTAGTTTTTACTTCATGATATTGTACATATCACCTATTCTAGAAATGATATACTTTATTTTGACAAAATGTTACACGGACTGGTACTATATGGATTATGTTAGGAGATGTTATCTCCTACCGTATTCCACGGGTACTCCTTACACATGTATTTTATCGTAAGCATCGGATATTATTTTATGTGCTTCATATGCAACCACTATTTCGTGTGCTAGTGTAACTATATCGTAATCATGTGCGTAACGTGTCATGATTGGATCTATGAGTATTGGTTGGGGAGGGAGAGTAGAAGTTGGTTATATGATCAAGCCCTATTTACCTCATGTGTATATCGATTATACACCTCACGTATAATCGAGTTACCATATTTACCTCATGTGTAACCTAAGCCGATCACATAACGAACTTGCGCTCTAAACCACATAGCTAGTATTCCAGTTTCTCTACTTACTGTTATTTTCTATTGCCTCTATTTATCTCTTCAGTGTATATTGTATTTATCTGCATGATTCAGCTATATTTCTATTTTTAGTTACTTGTGCATCTTATATTATTTTCTACTACTTATAATATATTCTTTACCATGTATTTAGAACTGCTTTCAGATTTTTTTCCTTCACTCCAATACTGATTGGATATATTTTTTAGATGACTGGCTAGAGGAGTTGTGTCCCATTTATTACGTGCCGCATGACAGTGACCCACTAGTAGATACTTCCATAGAGCAGGAGGACTTAGTGCCAGTTACCAAGGAGACTTGGACATTATTTTGGACATTGTACTAGTCTCATTATTAGACTTTTGGCATGTACATATATTAGTTGGGAGTTATGTTGTGCCTAGACTAGTTATCTTAGACAGGTGATGTGTTGTGACTCCTTATTTCTCTCTTCTATTCCATATCGTGCTTTTATCCTCCTTTAGTTTATATTATGATTGAGTATTTGTTAGCATTTATCTTATATCATATTATTCCTCCATTTGGAGTTGAGATATCATTGACAAGTAACTTATATATATATATATATATATATATATATATATATATATATATATATATATATATATATAATCAGATGTGTAGATAGTTATGTTGACCCAAACATCGCTCTACTGCCGACGTTGTGGCATAGGCTGGGCGTTGTTCACGTACTCGTCCCCCTACACCGGGTGCAGGTCGTGGCACATTTTTAGTGGTGGCCTATGCAGGTCACGGGATAGTAATGCTTAGACTTGGAATACTACTACAAGCCTGCTATAGGATATAGGACTTAGGATCTAGGATGAGAGTATACTCAATCACAACTAGAAATATTTTAATCTATTAATTTTGTTATCTTTATCATTCTGAATATTGATTTCTTTGAATGTTAATGTCCTTCTTTGATGATATCGTATCTTGCTCAGTATTGACTTTTTTTGTTTCAGCTTATCTTCAAGATGCCTCCAAATATCAGATTATTTTATTTTGGAGCAGAGACAACTTCCTTAGCTACTTTTTGGACTGCTACGGAGAGGGCAGGATCTACTACTTCTTCTCAAGTTGAGAGGGTTGTCTCAGCGGTCCAGGTGGGGATTTCAGTGGCAGCCTTTGGAGATGCTCCTCCTCAAGTTCTGAGGACAGTCCTAAATTGTTTGAGGGACTTGCCCCACCATCTCCAGTACCAGTCAATGCTACATAGCTGTTCGCACTTTTTAGAGAGATGATGGAGGCCAAGAGGACCTAGGCTGAGGCATAGTACCAGCAGTCCGACCTGATTAGACAGGGCATTAAGAATGCCCACCAGGTAGCTACTACAGCAGTAGAGAGAGGGGATCCTCCACAGCTACAGGATATCCAGCCCAAGCCAGGCGATATTCAGGACTTCAAGAAGTTGGGTCCTTGTGACTTCCAGGGGACAGAGGGTATTATTTGGCATGAGCACATCGAGCATGTCATGTGCTTATTCCGCATATCAGAGGATCTGATGGTTGAGGCGGCAAAGTTGTAGATGTTAGACATTGCTAGTACCTAGTTCCGAAATGAACCGTAGATGACCGATTCAGGATTGACATGGGAAGGCTTCAAGGACCTATTTAAGAAAAAGTTTTTTTCACCCACAAAGAGACTTGACTTGGAGCGATTCCAAAACCTCCATCAGGGGAACATTTTGGTCCAGGAGAATGCCACAGAGTTTAACAGATTGGGAAGATATGTCACATACATGGTGCGATAGCCTGAGATTCGGGCGTGTCAATTTAAAGAAGGACTGAACTGGGAAGTGAAGGCTCTCATTTTCTTGAGCCATGAGACATACACAGTTATCCTGAAGGAGGCCCACAAGGTCGAGCGAGGCCTAAGTTTGAGGCCCAAGAGGGACAGAGATATCTTTGGTGGTAGCAGCAGGGCGGGTCCTGCCAAGAGGCCCCATTTTCAGCCACAAAGACAACAGCTCCCTGCGCCAATCTGAATAGCATTACAGCAGGCGGACCAGATGCAAAGGCTAGCCCAGCCAACTCGTGTTTACTCCTTCTGTAAGAAGCCAAGGCATGGGTAGTATGTTTGCAGAAAAAGGCTGGGCCAATATTTATTTTGTGGCTCAGCAGGCCACAAGGTGAGGGATTGTCCTAGGACTTTAGCTCGATCTGCTTAGGGCGGAGCTCCAGTTCAGAGAGAACCCGCGAGGCAACCTGTGCATCAGTAGAGAGGACCTCCATTGCAGAGACAATAATAGAGGTTTGTATAGCACTAGTAGTAGCAGAGAGGTACACAACAGGGGCGAGCTTTCGCTTTGACAATTGAGGAGGCCGAGCCAGTGGAAGATATGATTTTAGGTTCAGTTCTTCTCAATTTTTTTTAGCTTATGTTTTATTTGATTTTGGTGCTTCCCATAGATTTGTATCTGTATCTTTTGCTCTTAAGCATCGTTTAGAGACTGAAACTTTGGCTAGGACTTGCAAGATCATGACTGGGGGTGGCATTATCCTAGTTAGTGATATTTGTAAGGATCAGAGAGTTATAGTGGGTGGCCAGGAGTTAAGTGTGTGCTTACTCGTAATGCCACTTTTGGGCTATGATATTGTACTTAGGATGGATTGGTTGAATAGGTACTATGCTAATATCGATTATCGTGGAGGCATAGAATTGTTTCGACCACCAGGAGGGTAAGAAATTGACATCGCCAGAGGAGAAGCAGAGCAGAGCGATGGTGGTACATATGGAGCCATGGTGGAAGAGAATAAACTATTACATCCGTTGATAGTAGAGTTCATGGATGTCTTTCTGGAGGAGTTCTCAGGGTTGCCACCAGACAGAGATATGGAGTTCTCTATAGACTTGGTGCCAGGCATAGAGCCAATATCTCAGAACATCTATAAAGTTAACAATAGTGAACTGGCAGAGTTGAAGAAGCAAGTAGATGAGTTATAGAATAAGGGCTTTATCAGATCTGGTTCATCACCGTGGGGTTTTCCGATATTGTTTGTACCGAAGAAGGATGGGTCGGTACACATGTGTATCGACTACAAGGCTCTAAACAATCTTACTATCAAGAACAAATACCCGTTGCCGAGAATAGATGATCATTTCGATCAGTTGAGCATAGCGAAGGTATTTTCGAAGATAGACTTGATGTCAGGATACCACTAGGTAAAAGTGAATAAGAAATATATTCTAAAGATAGCTTTCATGACTCAGTATGGGCAGTTTGAGTTCTTGGTGATATCGTTTTGGTTGACCAATGCCCCAGAAGTGTTCATGAACCAGATGAATAAGGTGTTTCATTAGTACCTGGATTAGTTTGTTATGGTTTTTATTGATGATATATTAATATATTCAAAGACCCCGGAGGAGCATAAGAAGCACCTGAGGATAGTTTTGGAGACCCTCAGGAAGGAGAAGCTGTTTGGGAAGCTTTTGAAGTATGAGTTCTTCCTTGATAAGGTTGAATTCCTATGGCAAGTAATTATCGGAGATATGATCTCAGTGGAATCAAAGAAGATTTCATCAGTTGAGTCGAGGTCTGCCCCGAGTTTAGTGGCAGATATCAGGAGCTTTCTTGGATTAACAGGCTATTATCAGAGATTTATTCAGGACTTCTCCAGGATTACAGAGCCGAAGACTAGGCTGACCCGGAAGGACATGGAGTTCGTCTGGATATAGGAGTGTTAGGTCACCTTTGAGGAGATGAAGAAGAGGTTGGCTACAGCTCCAGTGTTGACATTGCCATCGGAGATAGGAGAATTTTTTATATATAGTGATGTTTCGGGTAAGGGTTTAGTATGTGTGTTGCAGCAGAACGGGAAGGTGATTGCCTATGAATCCAGGCAATTACGCTTACATGAGAAGAATTACCCTACCCACGAATTAGAGTTGCCAACAGTCATCTTTGCTCTAAAGTTGTGAAATTACTACTTGTACGGAGTGCATGTGGAGATATTTACAGACCATAAGAGCTTAAAGTATGTATTTACACAGAAAGAGCTCAACATAAGGCAGCGGCGATGGTTGAAGTTGATGAAGGACTTCAACATTTCCTTGTAGTACCATCCAGGAAAGGCCAACGTAGTCGCTGATGCCTTCAGCAGGTATCCAGTGGCTATGTACTTGACGAGGGACATATATCTATTGACCTATCTTGATATCTTGGGTATTGAGGTACTAATTCTTGTAGTTGCGACATAGATGTGGGGACTTTAGGTACAGTCAGAATTGAAAGACTGGATCAAAGGCGCACCGTTCAATGATGAGTCTCTGAAGAGTATCGGAGCGTGGGCTTTGATAGGATTATCAGAGGACTTTAGTATTGCAGAGGATGGATCTTTGTGGCACGGTACCAGATTGTGTGTGCCGGGTGGAGCATTGCACGAAGAGGTTCTTTAGGAGGCGCATCAATCTCAGTACTCTATGCATCCAGGTGCCGACAAGATGTATAGAGACATGAGAGAGCATGTTTGATGGTATGGTATGAAGTGGGAGGTAGCGAGTTTCGTATCCAGATTCTTGGTAAGCCAGTAGGTAAAGTCGGAGAGACAGAGGTCAGGTGGATTGCTACAGCCTTTATCCATTCCAGAGTGAAAGTTGGAGCATGTGATGATATATTTTATTTTTGGGCTTTTCCGTTTTCTAGAAGGTAAAGACATAATTTAGGTCATCATTGACAGGTTGGCCAAGTTGGCCCACTTCTTCCCATTTAAAGTAGGTACGTCCACGTAGAAGCTCGCAAAATGTATATGCGACAGATAGTCAAATTACATGGAGTTTCTATATGCATAGTCTCATATCGAGATAGTCGCTTCACATCCTACTTCTGGAGGACTTTGTAGGCTAGCTTGGGCACCCAGCTCAATTTTAGTACCGCATATCACCCAGACAAACAGATAGTCGGAGAGGACTATTCAGACTCTTAAGGATATTTTTGGTACCTATATTTTGGATTTTAAAGGCTCTTGGGACCATCATCTTCACCAGGTAGAGTTTGCTTACAACAACAGCTACCAGGCCAGCATTGATATGTTACCATTTGAGGCATTATATGGATAAAGATATCGCACTCCATTATCGTAGGATGATATTGGTGAGAGAGCCTTATTGGCACCAGAGATGGTCATGGACACAGTTGAGAAGGTGAAGCTTATCAGTGATAGACTTCGGGCGGCTCAGGACTAACAGCGGCATTGGGCCGATAGCCACCGAAGGCCTTTGGAGTTTGAGGTATAAGTTTTATTTTGTTTTACTTGGGATTTCTTGTTTTAGATTGAGTGTTAAGGCTGCATTTTGTTCTAGGTTTGCGATCTGGTATTCTTGCAGATTTTTTCGACACGGGGCACAATTCGCTTTGGTAGACGCGAAAAGCTTAGCCCACAATACATCGGACCTTTCGGTGTTCTTGCAAGGGTCGGTACAGTGGCCTACAGACTAGACTTGCTGCATGCACTAGCGGGAGTGCACAATGTGTTCTATGTGTCACAGTTGAGACGGTACATGGCAGATCCTAGCCATGTATTGGATCACTCAAAGATCGAGGTGGGTCTAACTCTCAGTTACCCCGAGCAACCGATAGAGATTCTAGATCGCAGGAAGAAGGTGCTGCAGAACCAGATGATTTCTTTGGTACACATCGTGTGGAGGCATCAATCTCCGAAAGAGTCTACCTGGAAGAGGGAAGCCGAGATGCGCGAGCGATATCCATATATGTTTGAGCCGTAAGGTAATCTTCTTTCTTGTTATGAGTGCTTGTTATAGTGCTAGTACTTTCGCTTAAATTTTAAGGATAATTTTTCTAAGGAGGGTAGACTTGTCACTACAACATTTCTAGTTTGGGGTATTTTTGTCTATTTATAATATTTATATATTGTGTAAATATTTATATATATTGTGTTTGTATTATATATTAGATATAGTATTATTTATTTAATGGTTAGTGGACTAGCCTATTTATTGGACTTAATCCTTGTGGACCAATTAGATTTGTCATGACAAATTTAATCTAATATTTTGGGCTAGGTCTATAGACTCAACATTTTTTATTAGTTAAAAGATTAGAATTAATCATTCAATAAAATAGAAGCTTCCTAATTTATTCCTCCATAATTAGAGACCTACAAGACAACTAGTGGGGGTATAATGGTAATAGAGGGTTACATGAAAAGCAAGTAGGGGGCCGGCTACCTATAGAAGGGGGAAAATATTCTCTCTCCTCTCCATTCTTTATTCCTTTAGATCCCCAATTGTGTTCTTCCCCAAATTAACTCATCCCTTCACCAAATTCTCTCAATTCACTCTCATTTTCTCTCATTTTCAACAATCAAGGATTATTGGAGCTTAGATTTCAAGGATCACTTGAAGAAAGAGGATTTGGCAAGAAGAGCCTATCCATTGAGCATTTTGTTAGGAATCCATCTCCTAATAGGTATAGATCTAAAATTTTCCTTTATTTTAGACTCTAATTTATATATTTGACCATTTGGAACCCTTCCATGGCTTAAGGCTACCCATCGGAAGATGTTCTAGGCCTACTTGACACCAAATGTGACTTCTACATAGGTATTTGTACCCAATGAGGGGGATTACGAGATTGATGTGTTAAGTGTGTGTCATAAAATCGATTTGGTCTAATTACACTTAGATTAGGATTCTTGGACTAGCTACGTATCCATAATTGGATGCCAGTAGGCTGTATTACTATACGGTGTGATACTTTGCAATACGGGGCTCAATTTGGTTGATTTGTGTAATTTCTCCTCACTTTTCCTTTGTAATTGGTTACATTAGTCACATATAGTTGTTATTAATATGTATTAGTGATAATCATGAGGAATTTGGGAATTTTGGCATCTCATTTGAGAACGTAGCATAATGAATTATAAAAATGCTTACCAAGTGTTTGTGTATAAGCTTCTAGTGTGTGTGTGTGTATGTTATATATAGGTATATGAGATATATGTGTGTGTAGATACACTGATGTTGATGTTTATGGGTATTTATGTGTTGGTGTTGTGAGTGTGTTGTGGCCAAGGGAGGTTGTGAGGGGCCAGTGATTGAATTGAGGGGGGGGGAGGTTATTTGCAGATATGTTAAGTCTGCACTGTCCAAGACCTGGGCAATTGTACAACATCAGCAATACTCTAATGTACTGTTGTGCATTCCAAGGTTGTCAAAGGAAGGCCACAGTTGTAGCAGTTGCTGGATTAAAGGCAAGTGGCTGTGTTGGAGTGGTGTTGTTGGTATATGTGCAATTGAACATGCAGTTGCAGCGGGTAGGAGGACTCGAATAGTAGGCAACGGAGGAATGTCTGGGTTATGAAGGGTAAGGGATATATGATCAGGAAGGGAAGTATTAGTGAGAAGTTTTGTGTCGAGTTGCACACTGGTATTGGTAGGTATCAGATTCAGTTGTAGAAGGAAGAGTGGAAGGCACTCGAGACATTATAAGTTAGCCATGTGCACAAGTGTGCAAATATAGTGTGAAGACTTGAGTGTCTGGGTATATATAGGTCAGATGGAAATGAGATAAGGGTGAGTAGAGAGGGAAATTAAGCTTAGCATATGATACTTGTGCATCTTGTATTGTTATACGGACTGTGATCAGGTAAGGAGGAGAATGGTCACAAGGGCAGTGCCTTATATGTATACTGATACACTGGGTTATATCATAACTCACAGCAAGGGAAGAGGGTAAGTAAAGAAAAGTGTAACCAAGAGAATAGTATTAGCATCAGTTCGTGCATATTAACTTGTGCATCACTATGATTAGATAGGATAAGAAGATTTCAGTTAGTGAATTAGTTAATCAAATGAGATATCAATTTTGGTATATTAGTATAGGATATGAGTTAATGTCAGTAGGTGAATGAGAATAGGCTATCAGCTAAGATGTCAGTTATAGGTTAGAATATATATCAGTTAGTAATTGTTAGTATAATTAGTAGTCTAGCTTATATCCCAAGCTAATGACTTAGAAACCTAGATGACACCTAGTATTGGCCTAGTTTGACCTAGTTTGACTAATCAGACCTAGAAATGGCCTAAAAAGCATACTTAGACTCATTTAGCATATTTCTCACTTCTTATACCCCAAGTGACTTGATCTTCATATATAGGTTTGTGTGTCACCACTTCGTATATCGAGATTTACCTCTTTTGCTCAGGATCACAGGGGAGTACATCTCTCTGTCAGTTTTTATTTCATAATATTGTACATATCACTTGTTCTAGAACTGATATACTTGATTCTGATATATTGTTACATGGTCTGGTACTATATGGATCATGTCAGGAGATGTTATCCCTATAGTATTCAATGGGTACTCCTTACACATGTATTTTATCGTGTGCATCGGGTATTGTTTTATGTGCTTTATGTGCAACCACTATTTTGTGTGCTAGTTTGACTATATCATATTCATATACATAACATGTCATGATTGGATCCATGAGTATTGGTTAGGGAGGGGGAGTAGAAGTTGCTTATGTGATCAAGCCCTATTTACTTCATGTTTATGTTGATTATAACCTTACGTATAATCGAGTTAACAAATTTACCTCATGTGCAACCTAAGCCGATCACATAACGAACTTGCGCTCTAAACGATATTGCTAGTATTCCAATTTCTCTACTTGCAGTTATTTTCTATTGCCTGTATTTATTTTTCCAGTACGTATTGTATTTATCTTTCTGTTCCAACTATATTTCTTTTTCTAGTTACTTGTGCATTTTGTATTCTTTTCTACTACTTGCCATATATTCTCTACCATGTATTTGGAACTGCTTTTAGAGTTTTGTACTTTGCACCAATCCTGATTGGATATATTTTTCTGATGATTGGCTAGAGTAGTTATGTCCCACTTATTACGGGTCGCAGGATGACGGGCCACTAGTGGATATTCCCCTAGAGCAGGAGGACTTAGTGCCAGCAATCTAGGAGGCTAAGACATTATTTTGGATATTGTATTAGTTTCATTATTAGACTTTTGGCATATATATATATATATATATATATATATATATATATATTAGTTGGGAGTTATGTTGTTCCTAGACTAGTGGTTTTGGACTGGTGATGTTTTATGACTCCTTATTTCTCTTTTATATTCCATATCATGCTTTTATCCTCCTTAGTTTACATTGTGATTGAGTATTGGTTAGCATTTATCTTATAACATATTATTCCTCCATTTGGAGTTGAGATATCATTGACGGATACCCTATATATATTGTGTCAGATGTGTAGATAGTTTTGTTGACCCAGACAGCGTTCTACCACCGACGTTGTTGCGTAGGCTGGGCATTATTCACGTACTCGTGCCCCTACCCCGGGTGCGGGTGGTGACAGATATGTCGCACTCCCTTATTTTGGGATGATGTTGGAGAGAGAGCCATGTTTGGGCCAGAGATGATTGGGGATGCAGCTGAGAAGGTAAATCTTATTAGGGATTGATTTTGGGTGGCGCGAGACAGAAAGTGGCATTGGGTCGACAGCCACCGGAGACCTTTGGAGTTTGAGGTATAGATTTTTTATTTTTGCTTGTGATTGCTTTGTTTTAGACGGTGTGTTAAGGCTTTTTATAATTCTATGTTGGCTATCTATTATTCCTGCGGACCCTTCGGTATTCTTGAGAGGGTCGGTACAGTTGCCTACAGAGTAGACTTATCACCTACAATAGAGGGAGTACATAACGTGTTCCACATATCGTAGCTGAGATGGTAGGTGGCAGACCCTAGTAAAGTACTAGACCACTCAGAGATTGAGGTGGATCCGACTCTCAGTTATCCAGAGCGGCCATTGGATATTCTGGATCACAGAAAGAAAGTGATGCAGAACCTGACGATTCCCTTGGTACGCATCGCATGGAGGCATCACTCTCCGGGAGAGTCCACCTAGTAGAGGGAAGCCGAGATGCACGAGTGGTACCCTTATCTTTTTGATCCATGAGGCATCCTTCTTTTCTTGCTGTGATTGTTTTGTTTTAGTGCTAGTTTCTTCCTAATTTTTGAGGTAAAAAAATTATTTATGAGGGTACGATTGTAACCACCACTTTTCTATTTAGGGATAATTTTGTTATTTTATACTATTTGTATATTATTATTAATAATAATATATATATATATAATTGTTAATTTAGTTAGTGGTTATTGAGTTAGCCCATTAGTTAGGCTTAGTTCTAGTGAGCCAAGTGGACTCAACTAGACTTTTCATGACCATTTGTTCAATTGATTAGATTAGTCATGGTTTGACTCATTAGATTAAGAAAAATAAATAAAATATTCTTTTCATTAGGATTTGAATCCTTTCCTTAATTAATTAACCCTTCATGACTTAATAGAGATATTTTGGACCTTGTACATTGACCAATAGTGAGGCAGGTTGTGGTCGACCCTATATTGGGAGGGAAAGAATCTCCTTTTCATTTATTAGTTCATTCATCACCAAATTTGTTCTTCCCCAATTTGAGAGCAACCTCCAATATTTCCACTCAATTTTCTCTTATTCTCTACTCATATTCATCATCAAAGAGGCCTAGGAGCTTGGATTACAAGGAGCACTAGTTCGAGAGGAGATTCTAGGAGCTTGTATCCATTTCGTGTCCATCCGGAGGAGTTTTATTAGGATTTGACTCCCAACAGGTATAATCCATATTTTCCTTCAATTTTATGATTGATTTATAGTATTAGACCCTTAAAAACTTTTATGGCTAAGGACTACCCATAGAAAGAAGAACAATGTTCTTATGAGGCCTATTATGATAATTATACTGACTTTTGTGGCCAAATTGGAAAAATCTGAATTTGGACCATTAGGTGTTTGATGGAATATTTTCTCAAAGATTTTATAGGCTGATTCATATTTTTCAAGTTTATACGTATCCACAATTGGATACGAGTAGTGTGTTTTATGATACGTCGTGATACAGAGTCGTAGGAGGGATATTTCTTTGTGTATTGGGTTCTAGCATGCTAATTTCTCTATTATGCATTAGAATAGCTATTTGATATGTTATTCATTTTATATTTGGATAGTTAGAAGTGTTCATTGGATTTTGTATGAGTATCTTGTTGTTTGATGAGCTTATCACAAGAGCATCCTAAGTGTATGGTGTGATACTTGGGGGTGCACACTAATTATTTGTTAATTGGTATGGTGTGTGTGTGTACTCATTGAGTGTTATATTCATATACATATATTTTATTCTATATAGTTATATTAGTATATATATATATATATATATATATATATATATATATATATATATATATATATATATATATATATATATATATATATATATATATATATATATATATATATGTATGTATAATTGGTTGTGTGTGTGGTTGTGTATATAGTTGAGAGTGTGTGATTGTGACTGTTGGAGAGGTAAGGCTCGGGTTGCAGCTATTGTTATTGTTGTTATTTTATTGCTGTTTCAGTTATTGGAGGGGAAAGTATCTATTATCTGTGTGTAAGGGAGTATAGTGGTGTATGCAGTGAGAGAGGGGGTAATCAGTGCTCGGGAAGTGCTAACTAATAACAGCAAGTAAAGGGAGTTGCAGGCTAATAACGTAGTCAAGTGCTCAGGTGTAAAGGATGCATCAGGTATGTTTCATACCTGAAATATTAGCAGTAGTAACAGTTGGTTTGGGGGCAGTGGATTAAGGAGATAACAGAGCAGTTGCAGCAACAACATCAAGTTGCATTAAGCATTAGTAGCAGTAGTAGCGAGTAGGAGCAGTAGCAGTATCATGAGATGGGGTTGTGATGTTTAGGTGGGTGTTGATGTTGCAGTTATAACAACAACTATTAGCAGCAGTAGGGACAAGTTCCAGGTATAGGCTAGAGTATCTAGTATCCTTAATACTTAGTGCCAAGTAGTATCAAGATGCTATAAATACATATGCATTGACAACTTAAGTAGGAGTTAAGGTATATGTAGTTACTCATATATATATATATATATATATATATATATATATATATTAGATACTAGAGAGTAGTAAGGGTAGTGATCAAGTAGGTGTACAAGTGTGTTAGAGTCAGTACTAGTGTCCTAGTGTAGTATGGAGGGAAGTTAGTATAAGGCATGAGTTGTTTGGATATCAAGTATCATGGGTAGGTTGATAGCAAGGTAATGATATTAGGTCATAGGTAAGGTATTAGTTATACCTTAGATACTAAGGTAACATACCTAGGGGAGCCATTTATATACTAAGGTAATAATAGATGATGAATTTAACTAGTATATTATAAATTATATATAGATACTTAGTAATACTAGCTAGTATAGCTAATACCTTCAAGGTATGGATCTAGAAACCTAGGTATAGCCTCGTATCACCTAGTGTTAGCTAGTTCAACCTTCTTAACCCATTTAAAAATTAGTTTGAACCAAATCAAGGTATTGACATAGTTTGACAAATATGACCTAGTTTTGATGTAGAAATTATATTTTAGCTTATTTATGTTTGATAATAAACGAAAAAAATAAAACAAGGTTTATACGAAACCCTCTCTTTGGTTTACAAACAAGAAGTACAATTAATCCTATACGAGGATGTCAAGTATAATTTTTTAATCTGGGTAAATATTGCTATAGGAGTCTGATCTGCGGTCAATCACTTTGTCCCTTGGACCACACGATGATGAAGAAGCACTGTAGAAGACGGAGAAGCTTCAAAGATTGCAAAGGGGAGTGGATGCTCGATGCCAAAATCGTTGATCACTACTCTCTATTTGAACTCTTTTCTCTCTGTTCTTTTTGACCTTGGACTAATCTTCAACTCTTCGACCCACTTGCCCCTGGACCTCTGTCAACGGAGGCCTCTATTTATAGGGTTTTAGTGACAGTAACCATCCAGTCGGTGTAGAAGCCGAAAAATGGAGAGTATGACACTTTTTACGCGGCAGTTATAATAACTGCCACCCACGTATAAATGATCTTCTGAATGAGCGTGTGATGCATATCCCATTAAGAGATAATGCGTATAACTGCTGCGAAGATCACGACATGCAAGCCACGTAGGTAGCTGCCCCTCACGTAGAAAGGGTTGGCGTAGAAGCCAATAACTGTCACCATGGCGTAGAAGCCAAATGATCGTCAAGTTCGGCGTATAAGCCGAGTAGGTTGGCATGGAAGCCAAGTAGGCGTAGAGGCCGTCAGGTTGGCATAGAAGCCAAGTAGGCGTAGAAGCCTGGTTCTGCATGGATAGGTGACTAGCGTAAAAGATAGCTGATCCTCCTTCCTTGACTGAGGTCTTGAGCGTATTCTGGAGCAAATAGCCTTGTCATGTACAAAAATGCAAATATAGCCTGAGTTGGCATATTTCGAGGAGATAGCATACGGCGTACTCCTATAGCTGAAAATAGCCCAGTTGGCGTATTCAAGGAGATAACGTATAGCGTGCTCCCATAGCTAAAAATAGTCTGATGGCGTAATATGCAAAGTGATGATGTGGACGTATTAGCCGTAAATATGGCTCCCCCAGTCTTTGAAAATATAACCAAATCCCTTGCATTAAATGCAAAGATCTGCCCCTATTACGCGCATTAAATGCAGAGATTTGCCCCCATTACGCGCATTAACTGCAGAGACGTGCCTCGAGATCTGTACGAAGAGCAGCTTTTGACGTGGCGGTTCGTTTTGTCTTCTGCTGAGCGTAAAAGCTCACATCTGTCTGTATAAGACTAGGCAGCGTATTCCCTTGAATGCGTAAAAATAACTTGTACCAAAGAAATGTTACTAAACGACAGTTTGTGTCTCTATGCCGCACCATCATTAAAACCGTCGTCTGGATAGCCGTGCTGTACTCGTTGTCAGGAGTCAGGTTCACAGCATGATCTGACAGGTTCATTCGAGAAATACGAGGTGTTCCTCGTACTGTTTTCTGTTGTATTAAAAGCGGATGGGTTTTATGCCATAAAGGCGATATGACAACCTTTTTACGCTGAAGCGGTTTGGACACACTGCATTACGCGGGTTGTCTTGGAGCTTTATTTTACGCTGTACTAGCGGTAAAGCTCTGTTTGTATGCCGACGGCTCCGAACTCACGTCTTATGCCACACAGCACTAAAATACTGTGTATAACTCTGTAGCATATTTTTCATGCTTCTACAATTTAACCAAATCAAGGAATTTCATATATAGGTCAGTGTGATACCAGTTCGAATATCGGTTTACATAATTTGCTCAGGATCATAGACTAGTATATTCGCCGATAGTTTTCTTATTTGATAGTCTCTATGTTACATATATTTAGTATTGAGATATTTGATTCCTAACACGAGGATACACGAATTAGTATACTTGGATCACGTCATGAGATATTCTTTTTCCTGATTACTTTATTATTACTTCGTGATTATACATAGACCGTGATCATTGTGCATGATATTACAGAATGTTCATAGTGATTATCATGTCAGAACGTGTTGTGATTTGGATCTGTGTACTAGTCGGGGGCAAGAAATATCACCCTCCATTTTTTACTCAAGGGTAGTTTGGTAATTGACATGGATAATATTTATTTTAGGATTATTTATATTTAAATATTGTATATGCATGATTTATTTAATTATTGTATTAATATTGTTTACTAGTTGTAGATTTATTTTAGACTGATATAGTGGGCCAAACCCATTTATTAGAATACATGACCCAACATTTTGGATGAGTTTAATTTGAGCCCATGAATTAGGCCCATGGATTAGGAGGTTGGATTAATTAGAGAAACCATTAGACTAGAACCTTCTCTCCCTAATTAAATTCTTTATGAGAGGCCCAAGGGGTATTTGGGGATTTTATATTGCTTAGAGAGGGGGTTACATGGCCGGCCATAGAGTGAGGAGAGAGAGAGAGAGTGCTCATTTTATTTCACCAATTTCCTAATTCTTAGATCTACAATGTCTCTCTTCCAATTTTCTCTATTCCCTCATCAATTCTCCACCAATTATTCACCAATTCCTTTCCTAATTCTTCATTAAGGCTTTTACATCAAGGATCTACAAGAAAGAAGCAAGGAACAAGGAGAAGGAGGCCAAGATCTACAAGGAGAGGAGCTACTTGGCATTTGGAGACTTTTTATTGGGAATCCATCTCCTAATAGGTATATTTCAGTTTTTTCCCTTCTAATAGACTCTAGATATGATATTTAACCATAAGAAACCAACCCACATGCATAGGCTACCCATAGAAATTAGTTTCAGGTTCATCGGAGACCTACGTTGAAAGTTATGTCCAATTTGGTGTCAATTTTGGGGGAATATCGAGATTGACACATGTAGTGGTTGTCATTGGGTCTAATAGATATAAATGATATTTGATTGCTTGTTTGTGACTAGTGTCGTGTCCATAATTAGATACGAGTTTGTCGTATCTCGTCAATTCGAAAAAATATATTAATTTTGGAGATTTTTCTCCGATACGAGGCCTTGTGCATAACACATTATGACACGGACACGTAGATACTCTAATTACGATATGTATTATTCATAATTAGTGTATTGGACTTATTCGTATTCTACAGGATGTATTTGGTTGTGTGGTGGAGCCGTATCGCAAGCGTATCATAGAGCAAGTGTGATACGGGTGCGGTGCACTCCACGTGTTTGATATTTTGTCTTCCGTGCTATACGTACATGTATAATTATATATATATGATAATTAGGTGATATATATAGATATGCATATAATAGTGTATTTGAGTTTATGTATTTGTGGGTGTATATTAGAGTATATATATATGTTTGAATGTATATAAGTGTACTTGTGTTAATATGTATATACGTGTTTGTATCTATGTGTGTGAGAGTGTGTATATATATATATATATATAGGTATATATGATTGTATATATTTATTTATATAGATAGAGTGGTATATTTATATACATAGAGGGGTGATTGTATAGGTATATGTGTATGTGTGTATACGTGTTTATGTATAAGTGCTTGTGTTGGGTGGTGGTATGAATGTATGTGAGGATCTACTCGAGCAACTGAGACTTAACTGGATCGAGCAATGGCAGCCAACAGCAGCTGGTAAGTGTCCAGTCGGGCATTCGTGCAAGTAGCTGAGCAGTAGCCAACAACAGCCAACTGAGCATTTCCTCACTGTATAGCAGCAGTCATGCACAACAAGTTCATGGAGAGCCCAGTAGCTGCAGCACAGCATGGATAAGGGCTCGGGCAGATCAACAAGTGAATTAAGAGAAGAGTGAAATTGTGCAGTAGACCAACTGTGTAGCATATCAGCAAAGAGTAGTCAGTTATGCATATATCAGCATTGCTGCACAGCAATTATTATGTAGCCAGCAACAACAGCAATTATCTCAAGAGGTTTTCCAAAGAGGAGTAGTAGCATTTCAACATAAAGTGCCTTAGATGTGTGCAGTGGCATCAAGGGGGCATGACAGTCAGTTCAATGCCTTGAGTATCAGTGTTCAACTGATGGAGGCTCGGGGAGAAACTGCACAGCAGGGAGTCTTCAGGTGAAAAGAGCAGTAGCCACAGCACACAGTGAGCAGCTGTGCAACACAGTGTTGTTCCAATACCCAGTATCAGTATCAGACGTCCCTGTACAGTTTCCACTACATGTATCAGTACAGATTCTTGATGTATCAACCGATACATAGTCAGAGATAGCAGAATTTTGGGTTCGATTTAATTGTGTAGATTCAGCATTTGTGTTTTAGTGTGGTGTTAGTTAGTTTGTTAGCTGTTTAGTTAAGTGTCTGAGTTATAGTTTTGGGTAGTTTAGTTCCAGGTATCAGAAGGATTAGTTAGTTAAGTTAGCTATATATAATGTGTATTATATATATATATGTTAGTTGGGTTTGTTTATGTTGAGTTAGCTAGTAGCTAGTTAGCTAAATATAAATATATATATATATTTGTTTATATTAGTTGATATAGTATAGTAGTTAGTTATTTATGTGTTAGCTATTATATTAAGTGTTTGGGTTACCTTGTGATACTAAGGTATTACCAAGGTATTGGGTCGATACCCAAGGTACTGAGTTTGGGTATCGAGATAGGTGCGATAGCATTGGTGCAAGGCCAAGGTATCCTATTTCAATTAATTTGTTATAGTATTATAATATTTGACTTGAATATATATATAAAACACTATTTTCATATACAGAAACCTGTGTATCTTAGGATACGGCTCCTAGAATGCCTTGTTATTTCTTAGCTTAGCTAGTATAGCATAGTTTCATAGTGTATTGACTTAGACTTAGACTCTTGCAACCTACATTTTATTGGTTTGGCTTAAAAATGACGTATCGACCTAGAATTGTATTAATTTTACTTATTTTTATTCTTGAACCTTGTATTGATGCAACATACCATATATAGGTTGTGTGACACCAGCTTGGGCATCGAGAGACACATCTTGCTCAGGACTTTAGGCGAGTACATTTCTCTGATTATTTTTAATTCATAATATTGTGTATATGCATGTTCTAGAATTGTATACTTGATCCCGACACAGTGATTTTACGGACTGGTACTATATGGATCTCGTAAGGAGATATTATCCCCTACCGTATTCAGCGGGTACTCGTGTACATTGTATCTCATCGTGTATATTGGGTATTGATTACATTTTGTGTTCACACACTGCTCGTGTTCAGTGTGCTTATTCGTGTATACCCACCGCTCATGTTCGGTGGTTATGATATTCGTGTACACCCACTGCTCATGTTCAGTGGTTATATTTCGTGTTCGTAGCGTGTCATGATTGGATCCATCAGTATTAGTTAGGGGTGGGAGAGTAGGAGTTGATTATGGGATCAAAGTCCCATTGTTACATCGTGTACATTCTGGTTACATACCTCACTTGTAATCGTCTTACCTGATCATATATGTTCACCCAACCCGATCATATAATGAACTTGTATTCTGAGGCACATTAGTTTAGATTACAGTTATTTTATTATACTGCTGATATTCATATTATTGATCTATATTCTCGTACATTACCTGTATATCTTGTTCATTCATTCATATGTTTAGTGATCTTGTATTTTATTTCTATATCTGTTTATATGCTCGATTATGCTATTGAAACTGCTTTCAGAGGTGTGTACTTTGATCCAATCTTGATAGGATATATTTTTCCAGATGACTGGTTTATAGAGCAGTGTCCCACATTCTATGGGCCGTAGGATGGCGTACCTATAGAGGATACTCCTATTGACCAGGAGGACTTAGTTGCAGATCCCGAAGAGGTCTAGTTTATTTGTATTGGATTGTATTAGACTATTCTTTTGGTGGATTCACAGTTTGTATTATTATTTCAGATTATAAAATATATCTTTATTCTTTCCTTCGCTATTCCATTCATGCATTATTCTTCCTTAGTTTGTTTTATGATTGAGATTAGTTATGCATGTGAGATACCATATTGCTCCCCCGTTTGGAGTTGAGATGATTGACAGGTACCATACTATATTGTTGAGATGTTAGATAGTTAGAAATTACCGACAGAGCGTTCTACCGCCGATTCTTTGGCGTAGGCTGGGAGTAACCACATACTCGTGCTCGATTATCGGGTGTGGGTCGTGACTAATTTTTAGTGCTGGCCTATACAGGTCTATATAGATATCGTAGTGGTGCTCGACTAGAGTACTACTACTAGCTTGCTTTAGGAAAACATGATTTAGGCAGAGAGTTTACTCAATCACAACTAGAAAAATTCTAATATCTGTTTTGCAATCCTTATCTATTGAATATTGCTTTACTTTGAATAAAATTATGTCCTTCTTTGATGATATCGAATCATATTCAATATTGATTTCGTATTTTAATCTATTTTTAGGATGTTGTCGAAGACGCGTTCCCAGCGATCAGGTGTCACGACAACGCGATCAGTCACTTCATCACCCATGAGGGCAGTACCTCAGATGATGGTCCAGCACCTACATTCAGGAGGTCAGCTTCACCTATCCAGGTGGGCGTATCGGTAGGAGCTTTTGGAGGTACTCCACCTCCAGTACCGAAGACAGGGTAGATAGTTTTCGAGGATCTTCCACCTCCACCACCAGTAGTTGATCAGACGCAGATGTTCGTGCTCTTCCAGCAGATGATAGAGGTGCAACAGCGACAGTCAGAGGTCCTACGATAAAGCATAGAGAATGCTCACTAGATCACACTTGCAGCAGTTGAGAGAGCTACTACAGCCCAGCCACAGACAGCACCAGCTCAGTTTATTCTGTATCAGCCGAGGCCGGGTACCATCATCGAGTTCAATATGATAGATCCAAAGGACTTCAGGGGCACAGAGGGGATTATCTATACGGATGAGTGGATCGAGGATATCGAGCTGAACCTGCGGCTGGTACAGATTCCAGAGGTACTACAGATAGAGGCAGCAGGTTGTATAATATTTGATATTGTACTAACATGGGTCCAGATAGACCCGAGGATTGCAGTACCAGGACTCTTTTGGGAAGCCTTCAAAGAGCTTTTCAAGGAGAAGCTCTTCCCAGACGTGGCCCTTATATCTTTGGAGAGTCAGTTCTAATACCTCGTCCAGGGAGGTATGTCAGTGGACGAGTATATGGCGGAGTATTGCCGTCTAGGTCGCTTCGTGGAGGGTCAGAACCCTAGAGGCAGAACCAGAAAGTTTAGAAAGGGCCTAAACCGGGAGGTCAAACCCCACACTAATGGAGATCGTACCGCAACCTTCGAGAAGATACTCAGACAGGCGCAGAGAGCGAAGGATGACTTAGAGTTTGGCTCTAAGAGGCCGAGGGACACCGGAGGATCTAGCAACAATACGGGTCTAGCGATGTCATGCCCCAGTTCCAAATATAAGGAACTGAGCCACGTGGCAATGGCCAGCGGGAACACTTCGACGGGCATTCCAATCTAATGGACCCGACGGAGTGCACCTAAGATATAAAGTACCATGATAAAACCCAACACATAACACATAGACAGTGAAACTAAATCTCATCCACAAACAATAGATATAAAGAGCACATAGAGGAAATCATAACTACTAATATGCAGAAGGGAAATAACACGGGAACTGTATCATAGTACAAATACAAGAAGAGTCACACGGGAAAAATATGCTAGTTCAAATACTAAAATAAAGGAAAGCAGTAAGATAACTAGAAACGGTATCTGAAAGTTAGATAGTAATACCGTCCCATGGTGAAGTCACTACCAGAGATCAAACGAAGTCCTCATGAATGATCTCGTCCTCTGCAAACGGTCCTTCTTCTGGATATGCATCCGGTCCGTACTCCTCCGGGTAATTCTCCTCGGCTAAGCCTGGAAGGGAACCAGGTCCTCAGAGGGACGTAACAAGGTACAAAAATACAGCATGCCATAGTATAATAGAAGGAAACAGGTGCAACGCCGGTATAATCTAGCATAACCACCTAAGTGAGACACAGTTTAAAGATAATGTTTGACGCGTGGGATGTCCAAAATAAAATCATAGATCCGGACACGGAGACACATGGGACGTACCGCAGCTCCGAGCAAAGAGTCACACGGGTGATACTACTACTCCGGATACAGGAATACTACATAAATAGGACATATACGCATATATAGCGCGTGCAGAGGAGCCCAAACGTCTAGTAATTATCTTCCCCTTTCCAAGGGGTCAACGAGTGTTCGCCGAACCTGAAACTCTATCTAACAGTCTTGTCACACTGAAGTAACTATCAATAATCACAACCCTAAAGCCATCCCAGTTTTTGGTCATGCTGACAGTATCATGATACAAGAAATCTGGCACGATGACAGTGTCTGAATGTGTCCTAGGATTATGACGTAACCAAGTGTGTACATCAAGGTGCTGCGAACATCTATCAATCATTACCAGACGTTACCGATGAATGTCTGCACCCGGTTATGACCCGAACGCGAAGTAATAATTCTGAACCAAAACGCCCACAATGCATATAACAAATAATAGAAATCTGGTAACTGAAATACAGGGTGGCTAGGTACACTTGCCTGGATCCGGATGTTGAAGTTGGGTCTCCGGTACAACGTCCAAGTCCGTGGGTCCCGTAGTACCTAGAGATGAGATACAAGCTCAATCAATAAACTATCACGATGCAAAAAATAAGAGGTGACACACGTCTAGCATAGGCTTCAATCATTGTTACAAGCTTACATAGTCACTAAGTGTCACTACCATATTTTAGAATAGGGATATTTTTGTCTTTTTATTTATTGATATAATGTATTAATATCTTATGATATTTATTTATATCTAATTGCTGTAATTTTATTTGATTGTTGTACCTTACCATTGCTTCGATATTTGGAGCACTACATTAGCTTTTGCCTTCCAACAAGTTTTACACCCTTGTCCTAGATATGCCAGTCTTCTATTCTTATCCTTATGTAACTCATAACGATGCCCTTGTGTGCTTCATTTTAGTCGTATAATATTTGTTGCATACCATTATATTTAATTCTATATAAATTTAACTTTACATCCTTGTGCGTTCTAATCGAAATTGGAGACACAATCTCGACCCATTTTGTGCAACCCAAATTGTGATAATATTCTATTTTGAGTCTTCTTCATTCATGACACTTGTGTCCCACCTAATTTTAACCCTATGTACGTCCAATTAATTTAGAACACCAATTATATTAATTTTTAAATTAATTTAATCCAAAACCCTACTTTGTGCAATTTTCTAATTATTGGGCACTTTTATGCAAAAGTGCATTGAGGTATCCATACCCCATTGGACTAAACACCTAAAGAAACCTCATTTTCCTTCATTGACCGGCCATATGAATTTTCTCCATAATTTAGGAGTGTGTAACACTCAACATCATTCCCTCATCAAACCTTAGCCCTCTATTTTGAAACAAACCAAATCCTAGCCTTTTAAAATATTTACATGTAGAATGAAACCCAATTCCAAGGATGTTGACCGGCCCAACACCCTAGGTCAACCTCAAAACCCTACTTCTCCATATATATATATATATATATATATATATATATATCTTCTTTATTTTTATCATCCACATCACCCCAGACCTAAACCTAGCCGACACCCCTCTCCCTCTACAGTTCACCGCCGGACTCGCGGTCACTTCCCTCGACCGACCCGTCACCCCCGTCAACCTTTATCATCCCGCCTGCACGCCATCACCAACTGGACCTCGCCGAATCCCTCGCCCTCACAACTCGACTGAACGATAACAGTCGCTACTGTCGTTTCCACTCGCCAGAACCCGACCTCCCGTCTCCTTCCGTCGACCATCCGCCTGAACCTGACTGTCCCCGTTCTCATTTATCGACACCATCACCACGACCACAGTGCCCCGTCGGCGATCCCGACCTCCCTCAACCCATCACAGCCAGAACCGTAACCCGACCACCCACCCACCATCCCTCGACGACTGAATGATGACTCTATGACTCGACGACAGTAACTCGCCTGAACCCGACTTCCCTCTCGCCAGAGACTTCCCTCGACAGTGACTGGACCAGAGCGAGCCTCGTATGAGCAGCAGCAGGAGCAGCCGAGCCTCTATGTGACGCAACCGAGCACCACCTCAACGTCGAATACTCCCTCGTGCACATGCACGTCGAGTCAAGGTGCAAAGTATTTTCTCTTGTGATTTTATGTACGTGTGAATGACGTTAGGATTTAGCGTGTTGTGTCATGACAAGTTCATTAGATATTCATTGCAAGAGACCATGCAATAAACCCAAACTCGTATGCGTATACGTACGCGTATGTATATAATGATTAAATTAGTATATATATATATATATATATATATATATATATATATTGTATGGGAATTAAATGCTAATACTAGTTATGACTATATTTGTATATGTATTATATGACCCTAGGTTAACTGTGGATTTTCTCGTATAATTGCATATACTATATGACCCTGAGAATTGTGAGTTGACTGCCCTGTGTACACTGACGTATTGGAGAGACATCTGTTAGTGATTGACTGTCTGATTATGCACAACATTTGAGGACGTAACACCCGTACAGCTAGACGCACACTTGGCCCTGTTAGATGACAAGTAGCACCCCTAGCGTAGTCTCTGAGTTCAGTGTACTTATGATTGTGTTGATTATAGGTGAGTACATTCTCTGATCTAACGTCGATGCAGCCTGACAATTACATGCCTTATAGCCTGTTTTATATGATTAGCCTGACTATTGCTTGCATCATAGCTATCCGGATAGTTAGCCTGACCTTACATGAATCATAGCTAGTCATACATAGCAAGCCTGATCAGTCCCAAGCCGTTCACAAGATATGCTGATGTTTCACACACTTAACCAGATAGTCTTTACATGTATTTCTAGTTTGTTGATCTAGCATTTCCTTATATTCTAGTTATTGTTCTAGTATTCACTTATATTCTAGTTCATTGATCTAGCATGCACTTGTATTTCTGTTTATTGCTAGTGTACCATTGATGATGATGTGTTCTCCAGTATTTCTATTTCCAGTATTTCATTATCTCCAATATTTCTTATTGCCATTATTTATATCCATCTTGTATTTATTTACACTGTATTATAGTTTTTATCAATATATGTGGAAGTGCTGTTAGTGCTTGTACTTTGCTCCAATCTTGACTGAATATTTTTTCCAGAGGATCTTGAGTACTTCTGTCCTACACACTATGGACCAGGTATAGATGCAGACTACACACCAGAGATCTTAGAGGAGTCCCTTCTCTTAGAGTATACACTACCTGCATCTATCTAGATAACATTTATTTTATGCATTTTAGTTTATTTTGAGACTTATGTTAAGTTTAAATTGAGACTTGTGGAGACTTTTTTTATGTTGGACAGCTAGACTGTGGTTTATCCCTATTTTGAGATATTGTGTTTCACTACGTCATTACTTATTATCTTTTATCATGCCATTTATTTCCTATAGTCTTTGTGATTGAGTATACATTATGAGATATTAAGAGATGTTTATTTCATTGTCCTCCGTATGGACTTGATATCATTGACAGGTTGTGAGCTATATTTAGTATATTGTTGAGACCTAGACAACGTTCTAACGCCGATTCTGCGGTGTAGGCTGGACGTACCCACGACTCATGCCCAAATTTTGGGTGCGGATCGTGACACATTTTTAGTGGTAGCCCAAATTTTAGGTGCGGATCCTATTTCACAACACGTCTATAGAGTCAACAACAGCGAGCTGGTAGAACTGAAGAAGCAAGTTGAGGAGGTGCAAGACAAAGGCTTTATTAGATCCAGTTCATCACCATGGGGAGCTCCGGTATTATTTGTACTGAAGAAGGATGGCACGGTACGCATGTGTATCGATTATAGAGCTCTGAACAACCTTACTATCAAGAATAAATACCCGATGCCGAGGATAGATGATCTTTTCGATCAATTGAGTGGAGCGAAGGTATTTTTAAAGATAGACTTGAGGCCAGGCTATCACCAGGTGAAGGTGAAGAGAGAAGATATACCGAAGACAGCTTTTCAGACCAGATATGGCCAATTTGAATTCATGGTAATGCCGTTGGTTTACCCAATGCACCAGCAGTATTTATAAACTTGATAAACAAGGTATTCCACCAATACCTTGATAAGTTCGTAGTGGTATTCATCGGCGATATTCTTGTGTATTCGAAGACCCCAGAAGAGCACGAAGAGCACCTGAGGATGGTCTTGGAGACTCTCAGGAAAGAGGAGTTGTATGGGAAACTTTTAAAGTGCGAGTTCTTCCTTGACAAGGTTGAATTCCTTGGACATATGGTGACAGGTAACGAAATTTTAGTTAACCCAAAGATGATCGAGGCAGTGGAGTCGTGGGCTATCCCCAATTCGGTAGCTGAGATCAGGAGCTTTCTCGGACTAGCAGGATACTACATGAGATTTGTACAAGACTTCTCCAAGATTGCAGAGCCAATGACTAGGCTGACCAAGAAAGATGTGGAATTCGTCTGGACAGATGATTGTCAGGCCGAATTTGATAAGCTGAAGAAGAGATTGACGATAGCTCCGGTTTTGACGTTGCCATCAGGACTGGTGGTTTTACTATCTACAGTGATGCTTCAGGAAAAGGTTTGGGATGCGTTCTTCAGCAGCATAGGAAAGTAATTGCCTATACTTCAAGACAATTATGCCCTCATGAAAAGAACCACCCCACTCATAATTTGGAATTAGCAGCAGTTATCTTCGCTCTAAAGCTGTAGAAACACTACCTGTACGGAGAGCGTATATAAATCTTCACGGACCACAAGAGCTTAAAGTACGTATTTACATAGAAGGAGCTAAACATGAGGCAGAGAAGGTGGTTAGAGTTGATGAACGACTTCGATATCTCATTATACCATCCAGGAAAGGCCAACGTAGTCGTCGATGCCTTGAGCAAGTATCCGATGGCTATATACTTGACGACATATAGATATTTATTGGCCGATCTTGAGAGCTTGAGAATTGAAGTACTAGTTCTAGGTGTTGAGATTCAGATGTAGGGATTGCAGATACAATCAGAGTTGATGGATAGAATTATAGCTATACAGTATGATGATGAGACTCTAAGGAGTATCAGGGCACAAGTTCGGACATGATTGACAGATGACTTCACTATTATGGATGATGGATCTTTAAGACATGGCACGTGGATGTGTGTGCCAAGTGGAGAGCTACGCGAAGAGGTTTTACAGGAGGCACATCGCTCTCAGTACTCGATGCATCCCGGTGCCAACAAAATGTATCGAGATTTAAGGGAGCACGTATGGTGGTATGGTATGAAGCGCGAGGTATCACGCTTTGTATCCCGATGTTTAGTGTGCCAGCAGGTAAAGGCAGATCGACAGAGGCCAGGTGGATTGCCTCAACCTTTATCCATTCCAGAATGAAAGTGGGAGCACATAACTATGGATTTCATTTCAGGGCTTTCACGTTCTCGAGGAGAAAAGGATGTAATTTGGGTCAATGTAGATAGGTTGACCAAATCAGCCCACTTCTTACCATTCAAAGTGAGTACATCGACAGAGAAGTTAGTAGAGATGTATGTGTGGCAGATTGTCAGATTATATGGAGTTTCTGTGAGTATCGTCTCAGATTAGGATAGTCGTTTCACTTCCTATTTCTAGAGGAGTCTGCAGGCTAGCTTGTGCACTCAGCTCAAGTTCAGTACCACGTATCTCCGATAGTCTGAAAGGACTATTCAGACTCTTGAAGATATGCTACGCACTTGCGTTTTAGATCTCGGAGGTTCTTGGGAGAATCATCTACACCTAGTAGAGTTTGCTTACAATAACAGCTACTAGGCCAGCATTGAGATGTCACCATTCGAGGCTTTATATGGACGAAGGTGTCGTACACTGTTATCTTAGGATGATGTCAGAGAGAGAGCCTTGTTAGGACCAAAAATGGTCGTGGATGCAGCATAAAGGGTGAAACTCATCAGAGACAGACTGCGAGTGGCGCAGGACAGACAACGATATTGGGCTGATAACCACCGTAGACCCCTAGAGTTTCAGTTATAGGTTTTATTATTTTTGGTTTATGATTATTTTATTTTAGATTGCGTGTTAAGACTATTTGTTCTAGGTTGGCGATTTGGTGTTCCTACAGATTTCTCCGACACGGGGCACGATTTATTTTGGTAGAGGCGGAAAGCTTAGACCATGATACATTGGACCTTTCGGTATTCTTGCAAGGGTCGGTGCAGTGGCTTATAGACTGGACTTGCCGCCTGCTCTAGATGGAGTACATGACATGTTCCATATGTCGCAGCTGAGACGGTATGTGGCAGATCCTAGTCACGTACTAGATCACTCGGAGATCTAGGTTGGACCGACTCTCATCTATCCCGAGCAGCTTGTAGAGATCTTGGATCGTAGAGAGAAGGTTTTATGGAACCATACCATCCCTTTGGTTCGTGTTGCAAGGACACATCACTCTCCAGGTGAGTTAACCTAGGAAAAAGAAGACGTAATGCGCGAGCAGTATCCGTATCTCTTCGAGTCTTGAGGTATAATTCTTTGTTTGATTGTTTGTTCTTGTGATAGTTTATTTTAATTTCGAGGACAAATTTTTTTAAGGAGGGTAGACTTGTTACTACCATATTTCAGAATAGGGGTATTTTCGTCTTTTTATTTATTTAATTTAATATGTTAATATCTCATGTTATTTTTTTATATTTAATTGCTGTGATTTTATTTGATTGTTGTACCTTACCGTTGCTTCGATATTTGGAGCACTACACTAGCTTTTGCCTTCCAAAAAGTTTTACACCCTTGTCCTAGACATGCTAGTCTTCTATTCTGATCCTTGTGTAACTCATTACTATGCCCTTGTGTGCTTCATTTTAGTCGCACAATATTTGTTATATACCATTATATTTAATTATATATAAATTCAACTTTACATCCTTTTGCGTTCCAATCGAAATTGAAGACACAATCTCGACCCAATTTGTGCAACCCAAATTATGATAATATTTTATTCTGAGTCTTCTTCATTCATGATACTTGTGTCCCACCTAATTTTAACTCTATGTACGTCCAATTAATTTTAGAACACCTATTACATTAATTTTTAAATTAATTTAATCCAAAAACCCCACTTTGTGCAATTTTCTAATTGTTGGGCACTTTTATGCAAAAGTGCATTGAGGTGTCCACACCCCATTGGACCAAACACCTGAAGAAAACCCATTTTCCTTCATTGATCGGCCATGTGAATTTTTACCATAATTTAGGAGTGTGTAGAACTCAACATCAATCCCTCATCAAATCTTGGCCCTCAATTTTGAAACAAACGAAATTCAAGCCCTTTAAAATATTTACAAGTAGAATGAAATCCAATTCCAAGGAGGTTGACCGGCCCAATACCCTAGGTCAACCTCAAAACCCTACTTTTCCATATATATATATATATATATATATATATATATATATATATATATATATATATATATATATCTTCTTTATTTTTATCATCCATATCACCCCAGACCTAAACCTAGCCGACACCCCTCTCCCTCTACTGTTCACCGCCAGACTCGCGATCACCTCCCTCGACCGACCCGTCACCCCATCAACATCTATAAACCCGCCTGCATGCCATCACCAACCGGACCTCGCCGGATCCCTCGCCCTCATAACTCGACTGAACGACAGCAGCCGCCACCGTCGTTTCCATTCGCCTGAACCCGACTTCCCTCGACGCCACCAACGACCTCCCAGCCGCTGACAGCTTTCCCTTCGACGACATCATCACCTGCACCAACAGCCTTCACCGCCTCTACCCTCATCCTTGCTAGCTGGACCCGACTACCGGAGCCAACCTTCCGTCTCCTCCCATCGACTATCCGCCTGAACCCGACTGTCCCCGTTCTTATCTATCGACACCACCACCACGACTACAATGCCCCACCGACCATCCCGACCTCCCTCAATCCATCACCGCCTGAACCATAACCTGACCACCCATCCATCATCCCTCGATGACTAAACGAAGACTCGATGACTCGACGATAGCAACTCACCTGAACCAGATTTCCCTCTCGCCTGAGACTTCCCTCGACAGCGACTGGACTGGACCGAGCCTCGCCTGAGTAGCAGCAGCAGCAGTCGAGCCTCTGTGTGATACAACCAAGCACCACCTCGACGTCGAATACTCCCTCGTGTATGTGCACGCCGAGGCTAAGGTGCTAAGGGTTTTCTCTTATGATTTTATGTACGTGTGAATGACGTTAGGATTTAGCATTTTGTGTCATGACAAGTTCATTAGATATTCATTCCAAGAGACCATACAATAAACGCAAACTCGTATGCGTATACGTATGCATATGTATATAATGATCAAATTGGTATATATATATATATATATATTGTGTGGGAAGTAAATTCTAATACTAGTTATGACTATATTTGTATATGTACTGTGTGACCCTAGGTTAACTGTAGATTTTCCCGTATAATTGCATATACTATATGACCCTGAGAATTGTGAGTTGACTGCCTTGTGTACACTGATGTACTGGCGAGACATGTGTTAGTGATTGACTGTCTGAGTATGCACAATATTTGAGGACCTGACACCCGTGCTGCTAGATGCACACTTGACCCTGTTAGATGACAAGTAGCACCCCTAGCGTAGTCTCTGAGTTCTGTGTATTTATGATTGTGTGTATGTTAGTGTATCGACTGATTCTGTATTATTATTAAATAATATCTATAGGACTGTTAGATTATTCAGACAAGACCTCGAAAATAGGACATTGGTATTTCTAGTAGAGGACCACAGGCGAGTACATTCTCTAACAGTTTTCATTATGTTGATTATCTCTATGATTCTAGTTGTATAGCGTACATGATTCTGACACTATGGATACACGAGTTAGCATCATCGTGACCTGTCACGAGAAGTCGTGATTGGGATCCATCGTGCTAGCTGGAGACGAAGAAATATTAGTAGATTATGCGATCATACCCCACTCTACATGCATCATGTCAAACCCCAGTCCCAAAACACCGAGGGACTAGCCACGTGGCAATGTCCAGCAGCACACTCTAATGGGCAAATCCAATTTAATGGACCCATCAAGGTGTACTTAAGATGTAACACAATAATAAAGTCTACTAAACATGTCACAATATAATCTCATCCATGGAAGATAATTATGAACAATATCAGCAAAATCAAATATAACTGTCATCAAGTCTAAATAAAGTAAATCGGGGAACAACCGGATAATAAGTCTGATACACTGGTTTAATAGACCAGAAACAAAAGAGTCTAATAATTGCAAAAAAATTGAGTATAGATAATAGAGACTCAGGAGAAATCATCGGCCATCACCTCGTCCTCGGGAATCGGTTCAGTTCCAATGTCTGCTCCTGCTCCTTCTTCTGCTCCTGCTCCTGCCCCGTATACCTCCGGATAGAATTCCTCTGCTAAACCTGGGGACATAATCCTGAATCCAGGTCCTCAGGAGACATAGCAAGATACAAAATAACTCAAGCCAAAATAAATGCAGTGCAATAATAAATAAAACAATAGGGTAAACTATGTAACCATAAATATGAAATGCAAGTGAGAGCATCACTAGTACTCAGGCTGAGACCTCTACAAGCTCTGTGTCGGAGAGCCGGGTAGCAGTAATATCACATAATGTGCCTAACTCTGATGTAGAATCTGCGGCCTCACAATAATAAATATATATATAAAATTAGCCTATAGCCCGTGTGTCTATCCACACCCAATGTAATCACATGTCTCATGTCCACAATGTCTCATGTCCATGTCACGCAAGATCATATCTAATACAGCTATGAATATAATGTCTAAGTCACAAATCCTGTAGCCTATACAAAATCACCATGAATATCTTAGGAAGATTCAGTCTCATAAACAGTGTCAAGTGTCCTGAGGTATGATGTACTTGATAAAGCAAGCACGAGAATGTATGGGGTTTCGATAACCATCTCTAGGTGACGTTACACAACTCCGCATACGACGTTGACACCCGAATATTATTCGGATATTTAAGTAAGGTCGTACGGTCCTAGGTTAAGCAGATACAACATATAATAAATTAAAGGAATATTATGTAACAAGAACTGCAAAACTAGCAAGGTACACTTGCCTGGGGTTTGGATACCAATAGCTGCTCCTGTATTAGCAAAATCTGCAAGTACTCCTCTGAAATATGTAATAAATACTACCATCAGGTTCAGAAGATATCAAATAGCTAGAAATGCTTGTTCATGAGTCCAATTTGGACACAGGGGCAAAAGTGACAGTTTCTGGTCAAAGCGGGGTCCACATGAGGCCCACTTCGCACTAAAAAATATGCCAGAGATAATATTCTCCAGATTCGTCAAACTTAGTGTCTACTAGTCCAGAACGACGATACGAACCCAACAGAATGTCCGAAACTGGATTTCGATGAGCCGATCACAAAATCGCCCGTCAAGTAGTGCCGTGGGGCCCAATGTACCTTGGGCTCAACTTGCCTCTGCTCCCAAATCGAATAGTATCTCGAGTAGGTGAGATCCTCAAGAATACGTGCTCTCCTTCTTTGAACTCCAAAGGATGTCTGTATGTATCAGCCCAATACTTTTGTCTGTCTTGAGCTACACGAAGATGATTCTGAATTTGCTTTACCTTATCAACGGTCTACATCACCAACTCTGGACCCAGTATTTGAAGCTCGCCAACGGCACTCCAATATATCATTGATCTACACTTTCTGCCATACAAAGCCTCGAATGGTGCCATCTGGATGCTTGCCTGGTAACTGTTATTATAAGAGAACTCCACCAAGTGCAAATGATCTTTCCAAGACCCTCCAAAGTCTAACATACACGATAGCAGCATATCCTTCATGATCTGAATCGTGCGCTCAGATTGACCATCTGTCTATGGATTGTAAGCAGTGCTGAACTTGTGTCGGGTGCTAAGACTTTCTTGCATGCTTCGCCAAAAATAGGATATAAATCTTGAGTCATGATCTGACACAATACTAACCGGTACTCCATGTAATCTTACGATCTGTAGTATGTACATGACGGCTAGTACTTCCGTGGACTGTCCAACTCTAAACGGCAAGAAATATGCTGATTTAGTGAGTCGATCCACGATAACCCATACTGCATCTTTTCTACTGGAGCTTCTTGGAAATCTTGTAACGAAATCTAAAGTGATATGTTCCCATTTCCATTCTGGTACGGGAATCGGCTGTAACATACCAGCAGTTCTTTAATGCTCGGCCTTTACTTGCTGGCAGACTAAACATTTTGCCATAAACCGTACAATCTCCCTCTTCATTCCATGCTACCGATAATACTGCCTCAAATCTCGGTATATCTTCGTTCCTCCCAAATGAATAGAGTATATGGATCTATGTGCTTCAGTCATCAACTCATGTCTCAATTACCCATTCGGAACATATAGGCAATTTTTGTACCTTAATGTCCCATCCTCATGTATGTGAAGTCCTGTCTACATGCCTGCTTCTGTATTCTCTTTAAGTCTTCGAAATCTAGTATCGGTGGGCAATGTCGCCTTAATCCTCTCTACAAGTGATGACTTAACTTCAAGATTCACCATCAACCCACTTTGTCGAGGCAAAATAATCTCTATATTGAGCTCCTGTAGATCCTTTAATAATTGGGGCTGCATCGTCAAGAAATAAGTTGTTGGCTTACTGCTGAGTGCATCTGCTATGACATTCGCCTTGCCCGGATAGTACTGCAGATCTATATCAAAGTCGACCATCAACTCAAGCCAACGTCTCTGTCTCTTATTGAGCTCTTTCTGAGTATATACATACTTCAGACTCTTGTGATCAGTAAAGATTTCTACCTTTTCTCTATAAAGATAGTGCCTCCATATCTTTAGTGCAAAAATTACTGCAGCTAGCTCAAGATCATGTGTCGGGTAGTTCTTCTTATGGAACTTTAGCTGTCTCGATGCCTAAGCGATAACTTTGCCATGTTACATCAAAACACACCCTAGTCAACTGCCTGACGCATCACTATAAACAACAAAGCCTCCCAATCCTGAAGAAAGAGTCATGACCGGTGCTATTGTTAATCGCCTCTTCAATTCTTCAAAGGCCTTCTGACAATCTTCCATCCATGTAAACTCCTGGTCCTTACGCGTCAACCGCGTCATAGGCTCCGCAATCCTTGAGAAATTTTTTACGAACCTCCGGTAATATCCAGCAAGTCCGAGAAAACTTCTCACTTCTGCAACTGAAGTAGGTGTAGGCCAAGTTTCTATTGTAGCAACCTTCTCTGGATCAACTGAAAGTCCTTCTCCTGAGATGATATATCCCAAGAAAGGTACCTTATCCATAAAAATCTCATATTTACTAAGTTTGGCATACAGTTTCTCCTGCCTCATCGTCTCTAGCACGATTCTGAGATGCTCCTCGTGCTCTTCGTGGATCTTGGAATATACTAAGATATCATCAATAAACACTACAACAAACTTGTCCAAGTACTGATGAAAAACTCTATTCATCAAACTCATGAACACAACTGGCGTATTGGTTAAACCAAACGGCATAACTAAGAACTCATAGTGTCCATACTTGGTTCTGAAGGTTGTCTTCGGTATATCATCATTCCTCACTCTAATCTGGTGATAACCGGATCTAAGGTCAATCTTCGAGAATACCTAGCACCACTTATTTGATCGAATAGGTCATCAATGCGTGGCAAGGGATACCGGTTCTTAATGGTTACAACGTTAAGTGCCCTGTAGTCACTACACAGGTGTCCTATCCTTCTTCAGCACAAATAATATGGGTGCTCCGCAAGGTAAAATACTGGGCCGAATAAAACCCTTCTCCAGAAGATCATCAACTTGCTCCTTCAATTCCACCAAGTCCTTAGGTGCTAGTCGGTACACTGATAAAGTGATAGGCTCTGCTCCTGGAGTCAAGTCTATTGTGAATTCTATTTCCTGATCAGGTGATAAACCTGGAAGATCATTAGGAAATACATCCACAAACTTTGATATAACTCTTGGGTAACCTGACTCCCCTTCTACAGATAGTACCCTAAGAGTAGGCTGAATACCTTGCTCTATAGCTCCCCGAAGAAACTCAAACTCTGGATGTCCAGGCGGTCTAAATATAACCCGTCCAAGCCGACAATCTAGGGTCATATGGTACTGACTTAACCAATCCATACCAAATACAACATCATAATCCGGCATGGAAAAGATCAGAAATTGGGCTCGCATCTCTCTTCCACAGACTACTATCGAAAAAGATCTACAGATGTCACTAACTGGGATAATTCTACCTCCCGTAAGAATTCTCTTAGTCTTCGGAAGTGGTGCGGTAGCTACTCTATGTGTGGCTACGAAGCTAGTAGCTATGAATGAATACGATGCTCCAAAATCAAATAAAGCTACAGCAGGTAATAAAGCTACTAATATAGTACCTACTATAACCTCTCCTGCAGTAGCTTCCTCCTTAACAACTAATGCAAATGCTTGTCCTCATCCCTGAGCTAGACCTCTCTACTGACGAGCCTACTGGAATAGTGTTGCCTGTGGTGCCAATAGTGGTCTCTGCTGATTCCCTCCTGGAGCTGGTGGTCTGACTCCTCCAACTCCCTTCTGTGGTGCTCCCAATGCTGGATAAGCTGGCCTTGGTACTGGTAAAACTGGTCGATTTACCGTTGGTGCTCCCTTTTGGCGCTCAGAGCAGTCCTTGGCTGGATGCTGGTTGGATCCGTAAATCAGGCATAGTCCCAACTTGCATCTATACTCCCTCTCGATATGGCCTACTTTGCCACAGTAGTGACAAGTCGGAAGGGATAGGGCTCTTGGTGCTGCTCTCTGAGGTAGATTCCTCTGAGATCGCTTTGCAGACTCCCCTTGTGATGCTCTGGATGGTGCTGATGTGAAGGGCCACTTCAGACTTGACTCACTCCTAGTGACGTGCTCCATGGGTCGTGCTGCAGCCAGGACGTCTGTGTATGATGTAGGTACAACAGATCCGATCAACCTCTGGAGCTCAAACCTGAGTCCGTTGAAGAACTTCTCCACTTTCTCTTCTTTTGTAGGAATTAGAGAAGGGGCAAAGCGACTCAGTCGAATGAACTCAGCATTGTATTCTTCCACCGACATATTGTCTTTAATAAGGCGGTTAAACTTGTCTCGAAGTTCCGACCGAGCAATAGCTCGGATATACATCTCTTGGAAGAGTCTAGAGAACTCTTCACAAGTGACTCGGTCATGTCCGAGCCTCCTCTCTTCAGATAGCCACCAATGGTGCGCATTGTCAGTCAACTGCATCCTGGCGGCAGTCATCCATCTCTCTCTCGGAAGTTCAGCTTCTTCCAACTAGTGTTGTGTGTTCGTGAGCCACTCGTGAACTTCAGTTGGCCCCTCCTTGCCAGAAAAGGTATGGGGCTTCAGATGACGGAAATCTATGATAGATCCCGCCATTGGTCGCCTAGCTGGTGGGTTCGCCTGCTCCAATACGGTTACTAGGCTGTTTCTCAAGTACTCCGCCTCATGACGCTGAGCCTCTTGTTGAACCTGCTGCTGGGCTTGCATCATGGTATAAAATATTTAAAACATCGGCTGCCCGTCCATGGCTTGCCCTGGTGGAAAAACAGGCATCGGTGGAGTGAACTGTGGTGGAGGTGGGATGTCATCACGCCGGAACCTTGAATTATGCTGGAAAGCTTGATCGCTTTGAGAGGATTGTCCTATATTTTCTGGTGACAATCCATCATCATAGGTGACCACAACATCGTGTGGTGTACCTAAGAGATTCTTGTCACCGATTCTCAGATCCATTACTCTGCATTAAAAATAAACTATGGGAACGCACAGAGGAATCAAAACAGGATGCAAATCAAGCAATTAATTCGAATCCGATATAGGGATCAAAAATGATTCAAATCAATGGGTGAGATCCTATAACTTATCCTATCCTTATTGCAGGCTTGCTCGGTCCCTAAGTTGAAACCAAATAATTTAGTCGTAGACCTGCATGGGCCACCACAAAAACCATGTCACGCCCCAGTCCTAAAACACCGAGGGACTAGCCACGTGGCAATGGCCAACAGCACACTCTAATGAGCAAATCCAATTTAATGGACCCATCAAGGTGTACTTAAGATGTAACATAATAATAAAGTCTACTAAACATGTCACAATATAATCTCATCCATGGAAGATAATTATGAACAATATCAGCAAAATCAAATATAACTGTCATCAAGTCTCAATAAAGTAAATCGGGGAACAACCCGATAATAAGTCTGATATACTAGTTTAACAGACCAGAAATAAAAGAGTCTAATAATAGCAAAAAAACTGAATATAGATAACAGAGACTCAGGAAAAATCCTCGGCCATCACCTTGTCCTCGGGAATCGGTTCAGCTCCAGTGTCAGCTCCTGCTCCTGTTCTACCCCGTATACCTCGGGATAGAATTCCTCTGCTAAACCTGGGGACATAATCCGGAATCCAGGTTCTCAGGGGACATAGCAAGGTATAAAATAACTCAAGCCAAAATAAATACAGTACAATAATAAATGAAATAATAGGGTAAACTATGTAACCATCAATGTGAAATGCAAGTGAGAGCATCACTAGTACTCATGCTAAGGCCGCTACAAGCTTTGTGTTGGGGAGCCGGTAGCAGAAATATCACGTAATATGCCTAGCTCTGATGTAGAGTCTACGGCCTCATAATAATAAATATATATATAAAATCAGCCTGTAGCATGTGTGACTCTTCCCACCCAATGTAATCACACATCTTATGTCCACAATGTCTCATGTCCATGTCACGCAAGATCATATCTAATGCAGCAAGGCATATGATAGCTATGAATATAATATCTAAGTCACAAATTCTGTAGCCTATACAGAATCACCATGAATATCTCAGGAAGATTCAGTCTCATGAACAGTGTCAAGTGTCCTGAGGTATGATGTACTTGATAAAGCAAGGACGAGAATGTATAGGGTTTCGATAACCATCTCTAGGTGACGTTACACAACTCCGCGTATGGCGTTGACACCCGAATATTATTCGGACGTTTAAGTAAGGTCATACGGTGCTAGGTTAAGCAGATACAACATAAAATAAATCAAAGGAATATTGTGTAACAAGAACTGCAAGACTGGTAAGGTACACTTTCCTGGGGTTTGGATACCAACAGCTGCTCCGGTATCAACAGAATCTGCAGGTACTCCTCCAAAAGCTGTAATAAATACTACCACCAGGTTCAGAAGATATCAAATAACTAGAATTGCCTGTTCATGAGTCCAATTTGGACACGTGGGCAAAAGTGACAGTTTTTGATCAAAGCGGGCTCCACATGTGGCCCGCTTCGCACCAAAAAATGTGTCAGAGACAATGTTATTTAAATTTGTCAAACTTAGTGTCTACAAGTCCAGAACGATGATACAAACCCAATGGAATGTCCGAAACTGGATTCCGATGAGCCGATCACAAAATCGCCCGTCAAGTGGAGCCGTAGGGCCCACGATACGGGATTTTGTCAACGTTCTTAGAATCGAACCAAACTTCGGTCACAGGACCAGCGTATTGCTACGAGTCTGATGGCGCAAGTTTTGTTTTAATATAATATGCATACACGAAGTTACAACAAGTTCCAGAATAAGGCCGATACGGGGTGTTATCGACGGATACGCGTTGATTCCGGTGTGCACGCACATCCAAATCAACTTCCACAAAATCCCACACATCCGTATTAATAGCGCGCACCTTTCGGTGAAGTTTGCGCACGACCAAGTTGTCCCATTTAGTGGAGCGCACCCAGTTCCGGAAAAAATAGGGTATTTAAATACCTAATATTTTGGTCATTTTTACCCTCAAAAATATCAAAATCTACAGCACAATAAATTACCCTAAAAATAGAATTAAAAACTACGTCATATGTTCTAATTATTGTTTAGATAGATTTTGAAAATATTTCACAGGTTCGTCGTAAAACGGTCGCGAACTGGGGAGTTCGGGACAAATTCTGAATTTTCAGAATAAGGGGTTTATTTTCCTAATTTTTTGTCACAGTTTGCGATCGCCACAGGACGCGATACTCTGGAGTATTTTTACGGATTTCGAGAAGGTCACGCAGTCTATGCGTCATAACAGATAGAACGAAATTTGGATCTACGTACAGGAAGTTATGAGAGCGACAAGGCATGTACCTCACTGAGGTACACTATTTCAGACAGGATGGCGCGATGACGCACGGCGGCGGGGCACGGCTGTGCTCCGCATGGCTATGGCTGCTGTCGACGAGGGCACGATGGAGGTCTTCGTAGCAAGAGCTTCATAGTCGTCGGGGTCGGAGGCGGCCGGATCTGGTGGAGAGGGGTGGTGGAGGCGCTCGTGGTGATGGCGATGAAGGGGTAGCCGTGGGTATTTTTATAGGGCAGAGCGGGAAGGTGAAGAGGTGGATGGTCGGGGAGAGGGAGAGGCACGGGGAGCAGAGGAGCCGGTCGGTAGGGATTTGAACGGAGGAGGCGACTGCGAGGAAAAACGACCGCGGGGGAAATCGATCAGTTCGGTTACTGTAGCATAGCGGGTTGGGTCAGGAGTTGGATTCGAATCTGACCCGATCCGATAGGTAATGGGTTCAGGTTTTGGGTATGGGTCTGACCAGACCCACTAAGGTTGGTTTGAGTCAGGGTTAGGTTGGTACAGTTGGTCCAGTTCGGCTTATTTTAGAACTAAACCGGTTTGTTTTGGTTTAATTATAAATCTTAGTTTTTTGGTCTTTAAAAATAGTTCCGGGGTCCAATAAAATTTAGAAAAATTACTATAAGTCTAATATTTTATTTTACACCCAAAAAATATTATTTTCATAATATTTTAATATTTATTTTAATACTTAAAAATATTTAATTCAGAAGAACACTTATTTAATTATTTAAAAATAGCAGAAAATTCCCAAAAAAATTATTTTAAATTTCTGAAAAATATGGGTGTTTACACATCATAGCTCACGCACACCTCACATCGGTACAGCCTGACCATTACATGCCTTATAGCCTGTTATGTATGATTAGCCAGACTATTGCTTGCATCATAGCTATTCGGATGGTTAGCCTGACCTTACATGAATCATAGCTAGTCATACATAGTAAGCCTGATCAGTCCCAAGCCGATCACATGATATGCTGATATTTCACACACTTAGCTAGATTATAAAACCCCAAATCCTAAAAACCGTATTTACCCTTTTTAATTAATTAATAATTTAATTAATGTAATTATGAGCAAAATAGAGGAAAAAGAATTTATTTAATTTTTATTTTATGTTTGTGCATTTAGGGAATTTATGGAGCTATTAGGAATTTTTTCTAATTTATTCCATATAGGAGACCCTTTGGACAGTTGCTAGCTTCATGGTATGCATCAATACAAATTCTAGATTTTTCTATGCGTATATATATATATATATATATATATATATATATATATATATATATATATATATATATTCTTAAAAGAAAAAGAAAGAAGAAGAAAGAAAAAGAAATTAAAAATGAATTATAAAAGAAGGAAATAGAAATAAGAAAAACAAAAACAAATGACATAATTCCTAATGGGTATTAAACCCGCTACCCCTTAACCGCACCCGCTAGTGTATATACACAGCAACAGCCGCTTCAAAACTGACCCCCCCCCCCGCGTGGATGCACACGACCCCCTTCTCATCCCCTTATATATATATTACTTCTCTTCCACAAAACCCTAACCCAAACTTATCATCTCCACCCTCGACCGAGAGCAGCCGCCGCGCCCAGCCTCGACGCCACCTGCCGCCGCGCCTAACTCCGGCCGACCACGACATTCGCGAACAACCGCGCACCCCGCGCACGACAAAATAGTTAACTACAGCGAAGCCCTGTTCAGGCTCTGTTTCCCGTGCCTTCGCTTGACCAAACTCGACCCCGTCTTCAACGGTACGATCCTCACCTATCTCCCTTCCAATTTTGTACATTAGTTTATCTCGAACAGCGTGCAAACCTAGGTAAAAATTGATGCCAAGTCGGTAAAAAAACTACGACTTTTTAAATTCTAGAAATTCCGTTGCGAAGATCTATGTTCCCGGATTCGTATCTCCTACCACAGAGATCCGAATTTGATTTTTCTTTTTGGTATGCGGAGACCACTTGACCTAGTTTAATTTCTGTTATTTACATAAAATTATTAACTGTTGTATGTAGAAATAAATTAGTTGGAAAAATCCAAATATATACTTTTTGACAATTTCTAAAAATTGCGATACGGAGTGCGCTCCGCCAAACTGGACCGCCCCGTCGTGTACCGAGTGTACCAAAAGGTGCACGCAGGATACTCGAACGTGTGAGATTTTGTTGAAATTGATTTGGATGCGTGTGCACGTCAAAATCAGCCCGTATCAGCGGACAATTCCCGTGTCGCAACTTTTATGAAAGTCCTGTGCATTTTGTGCACGCTCATCAGATTACGACAAAACTTGCGCCACTGGGATCGTGGTATCACGCTGGTCCTGTGACCCAATTTTTACGCAATTCTGAGACAATTGACCAAGTCGCCAATTGGCGGACCCCACGGTTGACTTTTTGGGTAAAATTGTGTTCGGCTCACCGGAATTCACATTTGGACATACCGTTGAGTTTGTGCTGACATTTAGAGTTTGTTTGACCTATATTTGTCCCATTTAAGAGACATTTACTCTTGGCATGCTTTTCGGTGCAAAGTGGGCCACACGTGGACCCCACTTTGTCTGAAATTATCGTTTTGCCCGTGTCCAAATTGGACGAAAGAGAAGTGCTTTCTAGCTATTTTGCTTATTTGGGGAACGTTGGTGATATCTATTTCAGCATCCGGAGACATTTGCTCTGAGGCCATAGCTTCTGGTCCTGTGTGTTGGACATCTAGATATTACATTTTGCAGTTTCTTGCCAGGCAAGTATACCTTGCCTTGTTGTACTATTTAAATTCTGTATTATTATTTGCATGTTTATATTATATAACTGTGCTCGTCCTAGAGAGACTCGGGTGCAGTCAACGGAGGCGTTGACGTTAGGACAGTGTCTGACCTAGTGTCTAGTAGACCCACCTAAAGTTATGGAGTTATTGGTATGACTCCCAAGCCTTGACACATTTCTTACACGTGTTATGAGTCTCATGTAGGGCACAGACTTGCATATGTGGATGGTCACCTGTACGTGTAGGCATACGACGGATAGGGTATAACTGCTAATAGTGATGCATGTTAGAAGACTTAGCAATAATTAGTAGGCGGAGCATAGACTATCGTGGTACTATGGTAAATCCTTGTCCTTATTTGGTTGTAAGGTTGGACTATTATTCTAACGATAGACTATGAGCCAGAGTTACGACGCCTGAGCGTAGTAGCTAAGGCGTATTGTGGATACAACATGCATAGATCATTGGGCGGGGAGGACGACTAGTAGTCGTATGGGACACCCACTTCCTTTACACTGTTGCCACACTCGACGGAGTGATATGGACGATATATATTATACTACTGCCACGTTCTTCGGGGCGATATGGATGATATATACTACACTGCTGCCACGTTCTTCGGAGCGATATGGCCGATATACTGTACTACTGCTATGCTCGAAGATGGACGTTATTACTGAGCGCCCTCCTATGGGGGTATATACTAGCCAATTGTCACGATTGGTGAATTACGTCAGCATATTTCTAGCCTACACTTTCCCATACACTCAAAGTTGTCCTCAAGTTGCATTTCACTTAGATAGTTAGCGCACCCCTTTTATTTATTCAGTATTTACTTTATGGCATACTTCTATGTATCTTGTTATGTCCCTCTGAGGACCTGGTCCCTTTCCAGGTGTATTGTTTATGAGTGTTTGCAGGAGCGCAAATCCGGACTGGCTACTTATATTGCGAGAGGTCTTCTCGTTGAGCCTCATGATTATTAGAGGTTGTATTTATATTGTATTTGTCTTGTTTATTCTTCATTCTAGTTCGGCAGTGGATTTGTTTCCATCTGACTGTCATTATTATATATTTGGATTGAGATCTAGTTTCATAGATATTGGTTATTTATTTATATATGATTTCTGTGGATGACATTTAGTTATGCTCTGTGACATATATGTTTACCAATTGTGAATTGTTATTCATATTACAGCGTACGTGTGATATGGTTTCCATATATTGGAGTTCTATATTTATACGGCTGGCATGCTTACGTGTCCTAGTCCTACGTATTTTGGAACTGGGGCGTGACATATTTTTAGTGGTGGCCCATGTAGGTCGAGAGCATATTATCTCGGTTACGTTAATGTACCGAGCAAGCCTGCAAATAGGATTAGAATATAGGATCTCATCCACTATTGACTATGACTCGCATTCTTCCAATCTGTTCTATTTGAATGATTGCATCCTGCTTGATTCATGTGCTTCCTTAATAGTTCTTGAGTATAGCCTCTCCTAGAATATAGAAGTTCCTGTTATTAGATAATAAGTAGGGTAACATTTCTACTAAGAATACAACTAGAACATTGACACCTCACTAAGTTTAGAATATCTAGTGAACCCTAGCATCCTTCATCTATAGATTGGTTTACCATTACCCTTTGATGTATTATGAAGACTTGAGAGTAGTATAGACACTAGTAGAGTTAGTTGGAAGTTTTACTATAATATTTGACCCTAGTATTGAGGAACCAATAGAAACCTAAAATTGAATATTAGGACTGAACCTAACCTTCATAGTTAGATAGTATTGGAGAACTATAAACTTAGATTCTTGTCCTTAGATTAGCAGACATTACCTTAGGAAGCCAAGAGCAATGCATAAAATATTTTTTTGATCATACCTCGAATACATATATTAGCATACAACCTACCCTTAGGAAAACCATGATCTTATCCAGAGTTATCCTATTTTTAATTTTATGTCTTGTTCTCTGCAACCCTAGCACTCGCTATTTGTACGACGACTAAATTATGTTATTTTTTTCTTCATCTTTCAACTCGTGCCACCTGACACTTCTGATTATAGACCAGATGAATTCTCTTATGTTAAGGATATGTAGTTTGCTAGGATTATAGTTATCAATGTTAAACTTTAAAAAGTTGTGCTTGATAGTTAGAATTTGATAGTTTTGAGTTATTCTGGTAGATTGTAACTTGATGATTACCCTTAGTTTTAAATTGCGTAATTCGTATTCATAACCTAATATAGGTATATCCTCTTTTCACTTAAGAACTAGTAGCTCTTCCATTCTTACTATTGACACATGTTCTATGAGCACTATGTGTCACTACCATGTTCAAAAAATAGGGATAATTTTAACTTTTTATATGTATTTGATCTTGCGTTTATTTAATTTAAATAATTGCATGAGATTTGTATTTATAAATATATTATATACTGTGTTAGTAATGTTGAGCTAGTAGACTTGACCTAGAAGCCCACTAGATGAACACCTGACCGAAATATAGGGTTATGAATTTAATTTGTGTTATTTAGGATTTAATTATTGAGGTTATAATTAATTACCATAATTTTATTTAATTGTTGCACCTTGCCGTTGCTTAGATAATTGGAGCGCTACCCTAGCTTTTGTCTTCCAACAAATTTCACAACCTTGTCCTAGACGTGCCTGCCTTCCATTCTGACCTTGTCCTAGCCGTAAAATATTCATCGCGGACGTTTATTTAATTTCTAAATAAATTCCAACTTTCTATCGTTGTGCATTCCAATAAAAATTGGAGACAATCTCGACCCATTTTTGTGCAACCCAAATTAGGGTAATATTCTGTTCTGAGTCTTCTTCACTAATGATATTTGTGTTCCAACCTAATTTTGTTTCCATGTACTCCTAATTAATTTTAGAACACCGCTTGCATTTATTCCTAATTAAATTGGGGATACCATTTTGACTAATCCTATTTTAACCTAATTTAATCCAAATACCCTATTCATTAAGCCCATACAAACCACATAACACCCTCTCACCCTACAAAATACCAAACACCAAATTGCCTACCAAATTTTTATCATTTCATATGTTTTTGCAAATATCCAAATTTAAGGGGGCTCATTTACAAATATTGTATTAGGTGTCAACACCCCATTGGTTCAAACCAAATGGAGAGCCCTAATATTTGACTAGTGAACAACCCTCATCCTTGCATGCGTAAATTTTTCATGTCAAATCCTGACCACCCATTCAAAATGGGAACATCAACACCACTCATTCCCATACGGCCCTTCCTATTTAATGTCTCTTCACACACCCTTTCCCAAGCAAGCCCTAATCCCCAAACCTAGGAAAGCCCCCATCTTCTCTCTCCTCCCATCTCACTCAACCGTAGGTATTTTTTTACAATTTTCCTTTTCCCTTCTTCTTCTTTCTTCTTCTTCTCCTCATTTTTAAATCTAGAAAAAAAGAGGGAATATCAAACCAACTCCCCCCACTGTTCATTCAGCCCGGCCAAGCCCCGACCCCGCTCCGGCGCACCTCCGGTCACGACTCCGACGAGCTCGCCACCTTCCTACACCCGGCGAGCCGTTCCCCTGAACCACCCTCTCCTGAGCGGACCCCGCGGCCTCCTGCTGCACTCCATCTCCTCCGCATATTGAGCTTCACCACCATCGCTCTCCCCTTCAGTCGACTCCCCCGCCGCATCCCCTCCGGCCAGCTCTTCCCCCGGCGGCCAACTCCCTGCACTCCGGCCTGGCCAGCCGATCCACCCACCGCCATTAGAACCACCCATCTGACTCGCCACCGCTTTACCATCAGAACAACCGACCGGAGCTACACCCCGAGCTCCCTCCTCCCGCTGACAGAGCCGACCGACGACCCACTGGACCACGACGAGCTCGAAGTCCATCTCTGCCGTACTCCACCTCGAGCCGTCCTCGCCACGAACTGTCATCACCACCAACACGAGTTATCACCACCACCACCAGAATTATTACCTACTCCGGCGAACAAACCCGAGCAGCACCCATCGTCTTCCCCACCCGTTCGAGCCGATCCCGGCGCCCATACACCACCACCCACCACCCTCCAGCCGACGCTCCTCTTCCCCTCCGGCCACGAGAACCAGCAGCACCACCACCAACAGTTTAGCCCGGCCGACCCAGCACCACTGTCGTCATCATCGTCTTCGCCGTCTTCGTCATCCTTGTCGTCGTCATCATCGTCACTGTGAGCCTCCCTTTCCCTCTTTCCCTCCTTCATTTTTCTTTGGAGTTGGTTTAGTGTAGAGTATTAATTACATGTTAATAATTCTAGTTATATTAGAATGTAATATATATAAGGATTTTTGGTATTAATACAGTATATGTTTAGTAAATACAGATTTGGTATGTATATATATAAATATATACATATATGCAGCATGATATACTTTAGTATGTTTATATATGGTATATGTATTAAGATTTGGTATATATATATAAATATATACATATATGTAGCATGATATACTTTAGTATGTTTATATATGGTATATGTATTAAGATTTGGTATATATATATATATATATATATATATATATATATATATATATATATATATATATATATATATATATATATAAATATAGTATATGTATATTTTTACTTAAATATGTATATATATATATTCAGTATATATATATTCTTTTGTATATATATATAAAATATTAGTTGCTGTATATATAAATGTATATGTGTTATGTATATTTTTAAAAACATATATATATAGTATATAATTCTATTAGTGTATATGCACTTATACCTTTTTTTGTATGTAATTATTGATATGCACTTATATATATTATGTACGTATTTAATTGGTATATATATTATAAGTATAATACGTATATTTATATATATATCTCTACTAGGTAACCGAGTGTAAATACGGATACCCCATAACTACACATGACCTATGACCCTGTGAACTGTTAGCAGACTGCTATGTACAATGACGTACTGGCGAGATCCGTATCACCGATTATCTGAATTCACAGCAATTACAGACACGACACCCGCATAATTAGACGCGCACTTGACCCTAGTTAACTAAGTGCCATACCTGGCATAGTCCCTGAGTTCAATGTATTTGTGATTGTGTTAATGTAACGTCTGATGCAATATTGAATTGTATTATATGTCTATAGGACTGTTGGATCATCCAGGCGATACTCTGGGACAGGACAATGGTATTACCAGCTAAGGACCCAAGGCGAGTATATTCTATGATAGTTTCTTATTTATGATATCGCCTATGTTCATTGTATCTAGTGTAAATATCCATATTCTTGACACGATGGTTACACAGATTGGTATATCCGAATCTCGTCATGAGATGTTATTCATTGTTCATGGTGTAGCTTGTATAAGTCTTATTTTATTGTTATCTTGTGCATGTACACACACTGATTTTCGGGGAGACTTGCTACCTTCCTAGGGAATCCCGTACCATAGCGTACCATGGTTGGATCTACTATACCAGTCGGGGGTGTGGAGTATTTTAGTGTAGATATGTGATCATACCCTTCATGTACAAGTCTTGTTCACATGTTAGTGTTGGTCATACACTGCACGTATGACTAGCCAGGCCATTATTCCTGTACAAGTTTCTAAGTCGATTACATGTTAAAGCTAGTACTCACACACTTAGTCATAGTATTCTTGTTCATTGACATATTGTTCCTTCCCGTATTTATTTCCAGTATTTCCTCTATTGTATATCTCTCGTACATGTACATGCATCTTGTATATTTCTATCTATTTACTGCTACATAGTTTATATCATTGATATAGAACTACTCTTAGAAATGTACTTTGCTTCTTCCTGACTGGAAATATTTTTTCAGACTATGCCTTAGAGGACCGGTGTCCGATATTTTATGGAGCACAGGGAGAGTAGCTGCAGACTTGGACCTGGTAGTTCAGTTATGATTCCGGGAGGTCTAGCCGGAATCACTAGTTATCTAGTTAGTTTCTTTAGCAGATTATTGGTACCGGATTTGTCTCCGTCATACTTTGTTGAGACTTGGATATTTGTTGAGATAGATTATTTACATTTAGACTTGTGTTGTAGTTTATTTTATTTCTTCGATTTTGTATCATGCTGTAGTTATGTGATTGAGTATGTTGTTCATATTATATTATGTTATCCGTGTCTTCTTATGGAGTTGGATACTCGTGTGAGATTGTTTAGATAGTGCTTGATCTAGACAGCATTCTACCGCCGATGTTGCAGTGTAGGCTGGACGTACCCACATACTCATACCCAAATTTTGGGTGCGGGTCGTGACACTATGATTAAGGCTTAAGGTGACCATTACCTATATAATGCAATAGGAGACCCTGATAAATACCAAGATCTTTTCCTCGTGTACCCTAATAAGAGTTTTACTTTATTTGCAAGTACGAGATTATTTTATGGGATTCCTTTTAAGATGGTTACAATATTAGTTTATACTTATAAGTTGAGTAGTACCTCATAACCCAGTATCACATAGTCCTTGTGATCCATTAATGTAGTATAATTGAATAACATTAACTATATGCTTGCATAAGACAATAGTGTTTATCCCGACTGTAACATTTAGAGGTCCATGCCCCTATTTTGTCAACTAGCAACTTAGACAAGGGGTAGTATGACAACTATAGAGACTGTAGAGTCTTATTTTTGTTTTGTTTGTGAATCTGAATTATTGTACCCTATTTTATCATGATCTAGCATATTTATATTTTATATACCACCTTGACTTATGCTGCTATTTTATAGCCTAGTTTTAGAAGCTTATTCTTTTATCGAGCTTGTTCACGATATATGTATTAATGGATGCATACATGAATACATTTCAGAATTGGTGTATTAAGGTCTAGCTAACCTTAGTACGCTTGGTTCGCCCTTCGCATAACTACTTTATATGGATTGAGATATATAGTGTCTAGCAAACGAATGTACTTACCCTCTAGACATACCGGAGCATATCGTATTAGTTACATAATAGTACTAATACGAGCATGTGAATAAGAAATTACCAAATAGGATTTCAATCCATAACTGCCTTGACAATTCCTATTTGAATTTTTTAAACGTCTTGATCCCCATATTTGTATTCTATTACTTCCCCCTTGAACTCTTTAATATTATTTTCCGTCTTCCCTTATTTCGAAAAGACGAAACCTCGTGCTTAGTATAAGTTTGATATACAGATAGTACTAGATAAACCCCATAGGCCAACCACATTACTTGATGATGATTTCCGTAATTAAGGGCATATCATAGGTAAAATATTGGTATTCAAACTTTTGAGGATCGTATAGCATGATTAAATAAGTTGAGGAATATTTTTCTTAGAGGTATAGCCTTATATGATAGATGGGTAAATTCTAAGCTGGGTAGAAGTTGCATTGTCAACTTCTTTTAGATTATGATCAAGCAAGATTAGATTGGGAGATTCCAGTCATTTTTTTTAGAAATTTTAAAAGAAGGATTAAGATGATGATGAATTAATGAATTTGAAAAAAAACTTTGATATAGCAAACCAAACCTTTATACTTTGGCATATGATTTAAATTTTGAATATTGAAGGTTGAGTCATCGATTTAAATCTTGAGGAAAATAAATGGAACTCCAAACATGAACATTGACGGATTGAATTTCAAAATTGATGATTTGAAAAAAAAAAATTAATTTTGATTGCTGGATTACCTATTTGAAATATTGAGGATGTGAATTAAATTTTAAAAAAATTTGAAGGATACAAAAATTCATAAGAGAAAATAGGAATAATATTGGATTAGAATTATTTTCTTTTAAAGGAGATTATGATAGTTGGAGATCGTAATTTAAAAATTGATGTGGGTTATTTAATTCTTGAAGATGTTATATGAATTAATTTAAATTGGATGTTAATGAGTTAAAAATCGAGAAGAGATTACAATATGTAAAGTTTGATTAAATAGAGGTTACCTTAAATTTTTAAAGTGATTGCAATGGATTAGAATATATTTTAAATTTTGGAAGAGATTGTGATTGACTTGCATTATATGCGAATGTGAAGAAATTAACAAATTATCCCTTATTTTAATTTTGAGGATGACATATTTTTAAGTTGGTTAGATTATAAACCCCCTCACCCAAAATTTGACCTACTTGGCTTAGATAGTGAGACTAAGGTTAGATTGAATCCAATTAGAAATAGAACACGGTATTTTTATTTAAATTTTGCAATAAATATATCACTTAGAGCACCTTACCGATGCTTCGATAATTGGAGCACTACATTAGCCATTGCCCTTCTACAAATTCCACACCCTTGTCCTAGATATGTCCGCCTTCTATTATGACCTTTGTGCAACGTATAAATATTCTCTCTTGTGCTATATTTTAGTCACACAATATTCGTCACAGCCGTTTGTATTTAATTCTTAAATAATTCTAAATTTATATCCTTGTGCATTCCAATCGAGATTGGAGACACAATCATGACCCGTTTTGTACCACCCAAAATTTAAAAATATTCTACTCTGAGTCCCCTATGCCCATGATACTTGTGCCCCACCTAATTTTAGCCCTATGTACTTCTAATTAATTCTCGAACGCCGTACGCATTAATTGTGATTAGTTAATTCGATTTCCATCTTTGTACAATTTTTCAATTGTTAGGCACTTTTATGCAAAGGTGCATTGAGGAGTTCACACCATTGGACATGACACTTGAAGAAACCTATATTTCGTTCATATAAAAAATTTCTCCATAATTTTTGGAATGTGCAATGCGCAACATCGTCCCTCATTTAAACCTAGCCTTGTATTTTAAACAATGCAAATCTTATACCAACCTTGACTTTCTATCGTGGCTTAGTTTTAATTTCCAGGACGAAATTTTTATAAGTTGGGTAGAATGTAAAACCCCAAATCCTAAAAACCGTATTTACCCTTTTTAATTAATTAATAATTAATTATTGTAATTATAAGCAAAATAGGGGGAAAATAATTTATTTAATTTTTATTTTAGGTGTTTGTGCATTTAGGGGATTTATGGAGCCATTAGAAATTTTTCCTAATTTATTCCATGTAGGAGACCCTTTGGACAGTTGCTAGCTTAATGGTATACATTAATATAAATTCTAGATTTTTCTATGCGTATATATGTATATATATATATATATATATATATATATATATATATATATATATATATATATATATATATATATATATATATATATATATATATATTCTTAAAAGAAAAAGAAAGAAAAAGAAATTAAAAAGGAATTATAAAAGAAAAGGAAATAGAAATAAGAAAAACAAAAACAAATGACATAATTCCTAATGGGTATTAAACCCGCTACGCCTTAACCGCACCCGCTAGTGTATATACACAGCAGCAACCGCTTCAAAACTGATCCCCCCCCCCCCGCGGAAGCACACGACCCCCTTCTCATCCCCTTATATATATATTACTTCTCTTCCACAAAACCCTAACCCTAACTTATCATCTCCACCCTCGACCGAGAGCAGCCGCGGCTCCCAGCCTCGACGCCACTTCCAGCGGCCGCGCGGAGCCAACTCCGGCCGACCACGACGTCCACGAACAACCGCGCACCCCGCGCACAGCAAAATAGTTAACTACAGCGAAGCCCTGTTCAGGCTCTGTTTTCCGCGCCCTCGCTTGACCAAACTCGACCCCGTCTTCACCGATACGATCCTCACCTATCTCCCTTCCAATATTGTATATTAGTTTATCTCGAACAGTGCGCAAACCTAGGTAAATATTGACGTCAAGTCGATAAAAAACTACAACTTTTTAAATTCCAGAAATTCTGTTACGATGGCCCATGTTCCCGGATTCGTATCTCCCACCACAGAGATCCGAATTCGACTTTTCTTTTTGGTATGCGGAGACCACTTGACCTAATTTAATTTCTGTTATTTACATAAAATTATTAACTGTTGTATGTAGAATTAAATTAGTTGGAAAAACCTAAAAATATGCTTTTTTGCAATTTCTAGAAATTGCGATACAGAGCGTGCCCCGCCAAATGGGACCGTCCCGTCGTGTACCGAGTGTACCAAAAGGTGCGCACAGGATACCCGGATGTGTGAGATTTTGCGGAAACTGATTTGGACGCGTGTGCACGTCAAAATCAGCCCATATCCGCAGACAATCCCCGTATCGCAACTTTTGCGAATGTCCTGCGTATTTTGTGCACGCTCGTATGATTGCGACAAAACTTGTGCTATTGGACTCGTGATATCGCGCTTGTCCTGTGAACCAATTTTCACACAATTCTGAGACAGTTGACAAAGTCGCCAATTGGCGGGCCCCACGGTTGACTTTTTGGGCAAAATTGTGTTCGGCTTACCGGAATCCACATTTGGACATACCATTGAGTTTGTGCTGACATTTAGAGTTTATTTGACCTATAATTTATTTCATTTTAGAGACCTTTATCCTTGGCATGCTTTTCGGTGCAAAGTGGGCCACACGTGGACCCCACATTGTCCCAAAATTATCGTTTTGCCCCTGTGTCCAAATTTGATGAAAGGGAAGTACTTTCTAGCTATTTTGCTTATTCTGGGAACGTTGGTGATATCTATTTCAGCATCTGGAGACATTTGCTCTGAGGCCATAGCTTTTGGTCATGTGTGTTGGACATCTAGACGTTATATTTTATAGTTTCTTGCCAGGCAAGTATACCTTGCCTTGTTGTACTGTTTAAATTTTGTATTATTATTTGCATATTTATATTATATAACTGTGCGCGTCCGAGAGAGACTCGGGTGCAGTCAACGGAGGCTTTGACGTTAGGACAGCGTCTGACCTAGTGTCTAGTAGACCCACCTAAAGTTGTGGAGTTATTGGTATTACTCCCAGGCTTTGACACATTTCTTACACGTGTTTTGAGTCTCATATAGGGCACGGACTTGCATATGTGGTTGGCCACATGTACGTATAGGCATGCGACGGATAGGATATAACTGCTAATAGTGATGTATGTTAGAAGACTTAGCAGTTATTAGTAGGCAGAGCATTGACTATCGTGGTACGATGGCAAATCCTTGTCCTTGTTTGGTTGTAAGGTTGGGCTATTTTTCTAACGATAGACTATGAGCCAAAGTTATGACGCCTGGGCGTAGTAGCTAAGGCGTGTTGTGGATACAACATGCATAGATCATTGGGCGGGGAGGACGACTAGTAGGCGTATGGGATACCTACTTCCTTTACACTGCTGCCACACTCGACGGAGTAATATGGACGATATATACTATACTGCTGCTACATTCTTCGGGGCGATATGGACGATATATACTACACCGCTGCCACGTTCTCCGGAGCAATATGACCGATATACTGTACTGTTGCCATGCTCTTCGGAGATGGACGTTATTTCTGAGCGCCCTCCTATAGGGGCATATATGGCATATACTAGCCAGTTGTCACGATTGGTGAATTACGTCAGCATATGTCTAGCCTAAACTTTTTCATACACTCAAAGTTGTCCTCAAGTTGCATTTCACTTAGATGGTTAGCGCACCCCTTTTTTTTATTCAGTATTTACTTTATGGCATGCTTCTATGTATCTTATTATGTCCCTCTGAGGACCTGGTCCCTTTTTAGGTGTATTATTCATGAGTGTTTGCAGGAGGGTAGATCCAAACTGGCTACTTATATTGCGAGAGGTCTTCTCTTTGAGCCTCGTGATTATTAGAGGTTGTATTTATATTGTATTTGTCTTATTTATTCTTCATTCTAGTTCGGCAGTGGAATTGTTTCCATCCGACTATCATCATTAGATACTTGGATTGAGATCTAGTTTCATAGATATTGGTTATTTATTTATTTATGATTTCTGTGGATGAGATTTAATTATGCTCTGTGACATATATGTTTACCACTTATGAATTGTTATTCATATTACAGCGTATGGGTGATATGGTTTCCATATATTGGAGTGCCGTATTCATACGGCTGGCATGCTTACGTGTTCTAGTCCTACGTATTTTGGGATTGGGGCGTGACATAGATAGTCTCTACATGTATTTTTAGTTTGTTGATCTAGTATTTCCTTATATTCTAGTTATAGTTCTAGTATTCACTTATATTCCAGTTTATTGATCTAGCATGCACTTGTATTTCTGTTCATTGCTAGTGTACCATTGATGATGATGTGTTCTCTAGTATTTCTATTTTCAGTATTTCATTATCTCCAGTAATTCTTATTGCCAGTATTTATATCCATCTTGTATTTCTTTACACTGTACTATAGTTTTTGTCAATATATGTGGAACTGCTGTTAGTGCTTGTACTTCGCTCCAATCCTGACTGGATATTTTTTCCAGGGGATCTTGATGACTTTTGTCCTACACACTATGGACCAGGTATAGATGCAGACTACACACCAGAGATATTAGAGGAGTCCCTTCCCTTAGAGGAGATACTACCTACAGCTATCTAGATAGCATTTATTTTATGCATTTTAGTTTATTTTGAGACTTATGTTAAGTTTAAATTGAGACTTGTGGAAACTTTTTTTATATTGGACAGCTAGACTGTGGTTTATCCCTATTTTGAGACATTGTGTTTGACTATGTCATTACTTCTTATCTTTTATCGTGACATTTATTTCCTATTGTCTTTGTGATTGAGTATACATTATGAGATATTGAGAGATGTTTATTTCATTGTCCTCCATATGGAGTTGATATCATTGACAGGTTGTGAGCTATGTTTAGTATATTATTGAGACCTTGACTGCGTTCTAACGCTGATGCTGCGGCGTAGGCTGGGCGTACCCACGACTCATGCCCAAATTTTGGGTGCGGGTCGTGACACATTTTTAGTGGGGGCCCATACAGGTCCAAGTTTCACAAGTTGTGCGATGTCGTGGTAGTGCGATAACTTAGTTCTACTACTTCGAGCCTTCTTTAGGAAATAGGAGTTAGGATGAGAGTATGCTCAATTATAACTAGAAAAATTCTGATCTTACAATATTATTCTAAATGATTGCTTCCTTTAGAATTTTACTGTCCTTTCTTGATGATATCATGTCTATTTCCGTAATTGATTCTTTTCGGTCTGTCTCCAGGATGCCGCTGAAGACTAGGAGCAGCAGCTTTAGAGAGGTCTGCCACCTCTCGACCTGACGAACAGACATCTGGAGTTCCTTCTACATCTACTGTTCATGTGGGTGTATCTGCAGTTGTTGGGATTCCTCCTCCACCTGTTCAGAGGATTGCCCCAGCAGTGACGTACAACTTTCCACCTCTACCGACTCTATCTCCCGGTGGTATGACCATTGACGGGGCACAAATGTTCACACTTATTCAAGGCATGTTAGAGGCCTAGAGAGTGACAGCAGAAGCTCAACGTGTTCAAGCTGAGGATCAGAGGGTGCAAGCAGAAGTGCACCAGGCACAGACAGAGCAGATAAGAGAGAGCATGGAGAATGCTCATCAGGTGGCTCTACAAGCTGTGGAGAGGGTAGCACGACAGTAGTAGCATCCTGGCCAGCAGCACTAGAAGCCAGGTACTATAGTGGACTTTAAGAGGATGATGCCTTAAGAGTTCAAAGGCACCGAGAGGATACTATACGCGGATGAATGGCTAGAGGATATAGAGAGGAACTTGCGTTTGGCGCAGATTCAGAGATTCTTTAGATCGAGGCCTCTGGCAGTCAGATTTTTGATATCGTGCGGACATGGTATCATACGGAGCCGAGACTCACTGACGGAGGACTTACTTGGGAGGACTTCAAGAAGCTCTTCAAGGAGAAGTTCTTTCCTGACGTAGCTCTGGGAGTATTGGAAAGTCAGTTCCATGCTTGGTCCAAGAAAGCATGTCAGTTGACGAATATGTCGCGAAGTTTTGGCGTTTGAGTCATTTTGCGCCATCGATGATTCGAGACCCAGGAGACAGAGCCCGAAAATTCAAGAAGGGATTGAATAGAGAGATCAAGTCTCGTACTTCGGGATGATGCACTGCTACGTTTGAGGGTTTTCTGATGGATGCCCAGATTGCTGAAGATGACTTGGACCTCAGGCCCAAAAGAGGACACGATACTTCTGGAGGAACAAGTGGTAACACAGGACCGGCCAAACACCCAAACTTTCAACAACAACAAAGGGCATACCAGCAGCAGCATCAGCAGCACCAGACACTAGTTCGAGGACACACCCAGTACAGCAGCCACAGAGGCAGAATTAGCCCGTTGCCCAGGGTGCGTATTACGGAAAGATAGGACATACCAAAAATAATTATCGAAAGAGGTTGGGTACATGCTTGTCCTGTGGATCATCATCACATCAGCTTAGGGACTACCCATCTATTCAGACTCGTCAGGGTGGAACAGTCGCTCAGAGAGGACCAGCCAGGGTACCTACTGTACTAGATGGCCAACAGAGGGGACCTCCGCTTCCACCACAGCAGCAGAGGTTTGCTTAGCACCAGCAGTAGCAGAGAGGATCACCATAGGGACGAGCATATGCCATGACGATTGAGGAGGCCAAGCCAGCTGGAGACGTGATTTCAGGTTCAGTTTCTCTCGATTCTATTCCAGCACTTGCATTATTTGATTATGGCGCTTCCCATAGTTTTGTATATGTATCTTATGCTCTTAAGCATCGTTTAGAAACGGAACCATTAGATAGGACTTGCAAGATCACGACTGGAGGAGACATTATCGTAGTTCGTGATTATTGCAAGGATCGGAGAGTATCATTAGGAGGCCATGAGTTGAGCGTGAGTTTACTCATTATGCCACTTCCAGGATATGATATTGTACTCAGAATAGAGTGGTTGAGTAGACACCATGCTACTATAGATTGTCACAAAGGCAGAGTAATATTTTGACCACCAGGAGAGCCAGAGTTTGAGGTCGCCAAAGGAGCATCAATGCAGAGCAGAGGCATTTTTATGGAGCCAGGATGGAAGAAGAGGAGTTACCACATCCTCTGATAGTGGAGTTCCTAGATGTATTTTCAGAGGAGTTGACAGGTTTGTCGCCAGACAGAGATGTTGAATTCTCTATAGACTTGGTACCAGGTACGGAGCCTATTTCATAACACGTCTATAGAGTCAACAACAGCAAGCTAGTAGAACTGAAGAAGCAAGTTGAGGAGCTACAGGACAAAGGCTTCATTAGATCCATTTCATCTCCATGGGGAGCTCCGATATTGTTCGTACCGAAGAAGGATGGCACAGTACGCATGTGTATCGATTATAGAGCTCTGAACAACCTCACTATCATGAATAAATACCCGCTGCCGAGGATATATGATCTTTTCGATCAATTGAGTAAAGCGAAGGTATTTTCAAAGATAAACTTGAGGTCAGGCTATCACCAGGTGAAGGTGAATAGAGAAGACATACCAAAGACAGCTTTTCGGACCAGATATGGCCAGTTTGAATTCATGGTAATGTCGTTGGTTTAACCAATGTACCAGCAGTATTTATGTACTTGGTAAATAAGGTATTCCACCAGTACCTTGACAAGTTCGTAGTGGTGTTCATCGACGACATTCTTCTATTTTCGAAGACCGTAGAAGAGCACGAAGAGCACTTGAGGATGGTCTTTGAGATTCTTATGAAAGAGGAGCTGTATGAGAAACTTTCAAAGTGCGAGTTCTTTCTCGACAAGGTTGAATTCCATAATAGAATTTTAGTTAACCCAAAGAAGATCGAGGCAGTGGAGTCGTGGGCTACCCCCAATTCGGTAGCTGAGATCAGGAGCTTTCTCGGACTAGTAGGATACTACAGGAGATTTGTACAAGACTTCTCCAAGATTGCAAATCCAATGACTAGGCTGACCAAGAAAGATGTGGAATTCATCTAGACAGAGGATTGTCAGGCCAAATTTGATGAGCTGAAGAAGAGATTGACGATAGCTTCAGTTTTGACGTTGCCATCAGGGACAAGTGGTTTCACTATTTACAGTGATGCTTCAGAAAAAAGTTTGGGATGCGTTCTTCAGCAGCACGGGAAAGTAATTGCCTATGCTTTAAGATAATTAAGCCCTCATAAAAATAAATACCCCACTCACGATTTGGAATTAACAGCAGTTATCTTTTCTCTAAAGCCGTGGAAACACTATCTTTACGGAGAGCATGTGGAAATCTTCACGGACCACAAGAGCTTGATGTACGTGTTTATACAGAAGAAGCAGAACATGAGGCAGAGAAGGTGGTTAGAGTTGATGAAAGACTTCGATATCTCATTACAGTACCACCCAGGAAAGGCCAACATAGTCGCCGATGCCTTGAGCAAGTATCCGATGGCTATGTACTTGACGACAGATAGACATTTATTGGCCGTTCTTGAGAGCTTGGGAATTGAAGTACTAGTTCCATGTGTTGATATTTAGATATGGGGATTACAGATACAATCAGAGCTGATGGATAGAATTATAGCTGCACAGTATGATGATGAGACACTGAGGAGTATCAGGGCACAAGTTCGGACAGGATTGACAGATGACTTCACTATTGCGGACGATAGATCTTTACGACATGGCACGAGGATGTGTGTGCCAAGTGGAGAGCTACGCGAAGAGGTTTTATAAGAGGCACATCGCTCTCAGTACTCGATACATCCCGGTGCCAACAAGATGTAGCGAGATTTAAGGGAGCACGTATGGTGGTATGGTATAAAGCGCGAGGGGTATCACGCTTTGTATCCCGATATTTAGTGTACCAGCAGGTAAAGGCAGATCGACAGAGGCCAGGTGGATTGCTTCAACCTTTATCTATTCCAGAATGGAAGTGGGAGCATGTAACTATGGATTTTGTTTCATGGCTTCTGCATAGTCCAGGAGGAAAAGACGCTATTTGGGTCATCGTAGATAGGTCGACCAAATCAGCCCACTTCTTACCATTCAAAGTGGGTACATCGATAGAGGAGTTAGTAGAGATATACGTGCGGCATATTGTTAGATTATATGGAGTTCCTGTGAGTATCGTCTTAGATCGGGATAGTCATTTCACTTCCCATTTCTGGAGGAGTCTGCATGCTAGCTTGGTCACTCAGCTTATGTTCATTACCACGTATCACCGGCAGTCTAAAAGGACTATTCAGGCTCTTGAAGATATGCTACATACTTGCATTTTGGATCTCAGAGGTTCTTGGGAGGATCATCTACACCTAGTATATTTTGCTTACAACAACAGCTACCAGGCCAGCATTGAGATGTCACCATTCGAGGCTTTATGTGGAAGAAGGTGTCGTACACCGTTATCTTGGGATGATGTCGGAGAGAGAGCCTTGTTAGGACCAAAAATGGTCATGGATGAAGTTGAAAGGGTGAAACTCATCAGAGACAGACTGTGAGAGGCGCAGGACAGACAGCGGCATTGGGCCGATAGCCACCGTAGACCCCTAGAGTTTCAGGTATAGGTTTTGTTATTTTTGGTTTGTGATTATTTTGTTTTAGATTGCGTGTTAAGACTGTTTGTTCTAGGTTGGCAATTTGGTGTTCCTACGAATTTCTCTGACATGGGGTACAATTCATTTTGGTAGAGGCAGAAATCTTAGTCCACGATACATCGGACCTTTCGATAATCTTGCAAGGGTCGGTGCAGTGGCTTATAGACTGGACTTACAGCTGGCTCTAGATGGAGTACATAACGTGTTCCACGTGTCGCAGCTGAGATGGTATATGGCAGATCCTAGTCATGTACTAGATCACTCGGAGATCGAGGTTTAACCGACTCTCAGCTATCCTGAGCAGCCCGTAGAGATCTTGGATCATAGAGAGAAGGTATTGCGGAACCAGACCATCCCTTTGGTACGTGTTGCATGGAGATATCACTCTCCAGGTGAGTCACCCTAGGAAAGAGAGGATGAAATGCACGAGCAGTATCCGTATCTCTTCGAGACTTGAGGTATTATTCTTTGTTTGATTGTTTGTTCTTGTGCTAGTTTATTTTAATTTTGAGGACAAATTTTTTTAAGGAGGGTAGACTTGTCACTACCACATTTCAGAATAGGGGTATTCGTCTTTTTATTTATTTAATTTAATATGTTAATATCTCATGTTATTTATTTATATTTAATTGCTGTAATTTTATTTGACTGTTGTACTTTAACATTGCTTCGATATTTGGAACACTATACTAGCTCTTTTCTTCCAAAAAGTTTAACACCATTGTTCTAGATATGCCAGTCTTCTATTCTGATCCTTGTGTAACTCATAACTATGCCCTTGTGTGCTTCATTTTAGTCGCACAATATTCGTTGCATACCATTATATTTAATTCTGTATAAATTTAACTTTACATCCTTATGCATTCCAATCGAAATTTGAGGCAAAATCTCGACCAATTTTATGCAACCCAAATTTTGATAATATTCTATTCTGAGTCTTCTTCATTTATGACACTTGTCTCCACCTAATTTTAACCCTATGTACGTCCAATTAATTTTAGAACACCTATCACATTAATTTTTAAATTAATTTAATCCCAAAACCCCACTTTGTGCAATTTTTTAATTATTGGGCACTTTTATGCAAAAGTGCATTGAGGTGTCGATACCCAATTGGACCAAACATGTGAAGAAACCCTATTTTCCTTCATTGATTGGCCATGTGAATTTTCTCCATAATTTAGGAGTGTGTAACACTCAACATCAATCCCTCATCAAACCTTAGCCCTCCATTTTGAAACAAACTAAATCCTAGCCCTTTAAAATATTTACATATAGAATGAAACCCAATTCCAAGGACGTTGTCCGTCCCAACACCCTAGGTCAACCTCAAAAACCTACTTCTCCATATATATATATATATATATATATATATATATATATATATATATATATATATATATCTTCTTTATTTTTATTATCCCCATCAACCCAGACCTAAACCTAGCCGATACCCCTCTCCCTCTACTGTTCATCGCCGGACTCGCGGTCACCTCCCTCGACTGACCCGTCACCCCCGTCAACCTCTATCAACCCGCCTGCACACCATCATAAACTGGACCTCGCCGGATCCCTCGCCCTCACAACTTGACTGAACGATAGCAGCCGCCACCGTCGTTTCCACTCGCCTGAACCTGACTTCCTTCAACGCCACCGACGACCTTCCAGCCGCTGACAACTTTCCCCTCGACGATATCACCGCCTGTACCAACAACCTTCACCGCCTCTACCCTCATCCTTGCTCGCCGGAGCCCAGACCCGACCGCCGGAGCCGACCATCCACCTGAACTCGACTGTCCCCGTTCTCATCTATCGACACCACCACCACGACCACAGTGCCATCACCGCCTGAACCATAACTTGACCACCCATCTACCATCCCTCGACGACTGAATGATGACTCGATGACTCGACGATAGCAACTCGCCTAAACCTGACTTCCCTATCGCCTGAGAGTTCCCTCGACAACAACTGGACTGAACCGAGCCTCGCCTGAGCAGCAGCAGGAGCAGCCGAGCATCTGCGTGATGCAATTGAGCACTACCTCGATGTCGAATACTCCCTCGTGCATGTGCATGCCGAGGCCAAGGTGCAAAATGTTTTATCTTGTGATTTTATGTACGTGTGAATGATGTTAGGATTTAGTGTGTTGTGTCATGACAAGTTCGTTAGATATTCATTGCAAGAGACCATGCAATAAACCCAAACTCGTATGCGTATACGTACACGTATATATATAATGATCAAATTAGTATATATATATATACATAGATATATATATATTGTGTGGGAAGTAAATGCTAATACTAGTTATGACTATATTTGTATATGTACTGTATGACCCTAGGTTAACTGTGAATTTTTCGATATAATTGTATATACTATATGACCCTGATAATTGTGAGTTGACTGCCTTGTATACACTGACGTACTGGCGAGACATGTGTTAGTGATTGACTGTCTAATTATGCACAGCATTTGAGGATGTGAATCCCGTTCAGCTAGACGCATACTTGACCCTGTTAGATGACAAGTAGCATCCCTAGCATAGTCTCTGAGTTCAGTGTACTTATGATTGTGTGTATATTAGTGTATTGAATGATTCTGTATGATTATTAAATAATATCTATAGGACTGTTGGATTATTCAGACAAGACCTCAGAAATAGGATATTGGTATTTCTAGTAGAGGACCACAGACGAGTACATTCTCTGACAGTTTTTATTATGTTAATTATCTATATGATTCTAGTTGTATAGCGTACATGATTCTGACACTATGGATACACGAGTTAGCATCATCGAGACCTGTCATGAGGAGTCGTGATTGGGATTCATCGTGCTAGCTAGGGACGGGGAAATATTAGTAGATTATGTGATCATACCCCACTCTACATGCATCATAGCTCACCCACAACTCACGTCAGTACAGCCTGACCATTATATGCCTCATAGCCTATTATGTATAATTAGCCTGACTATTGCTTGCATCATAGCTATCCGGATGGTTAGCCTGACCTTACATGAATCATAGCTAGTCATACATAGCAATCTTGATTAGTCCCAAGCCGATCACATGATATGCTAATGTTTCACACACTTAGCCAGATAGTCCCTACATATATTTCTAGTTTGTTGATCTAGCATTTCCTTATATTCTAGTTATAGTTCTAGCATTCACTTATATTCCACTTTATTGATCTAGCATGCACTTGTATTTCTGTTCATTGCTAGTGTACCATTGTTGATGATGTGTTCTCCAGTATTTCTATTTCCAGTATTTCATTATCTCCAGTATTTCTTATTGCCAGTATTTATATCCATCTTGTATTTCTTTACACTCTTTTATAGTTTTGTTAATATATGTGTAACTGCTGTTAGTGCTTGTACTTCGCTCCAATCCTGACTGGATATTTTTTCAGAGGATCTTGAGAACTTCTGTCCTACACACTATGGACCAGGTATAGATGCAGACTACACACCAGAGATCTTAGAGGAGTCCCTTCCCTTAGAGGAGACACTATCTGCAGCTATCTAGATAGCATTTATTTTATGTATTTTAGTTTATTTTGAGACTTATGTTAAGTTTAAATTGAGACTTGTGGAGACTTTTTTTATGTTGGATAGCTAGACTGTGGTTTATCCCTATTTTGAGACATTATGTTTGACTATGTCATTACTTCTTATCTTTTATTGTGCCATTTATTTCCTATAGTCTTTGTGATCGAGTATACATTATAAGATATTGAGAGATATTTATTTCATTGTCCTCCGTATGGAGTTGATATCATTGATAGGTTGTGAGATATGTTTAGTATATTATTGAGACCTAGAAAGCGTTCCACCGCCGATGCTGTGGCATAGGCTGGATGTACCCACGTCTCATGCCCAAATTATGGGTGCCGATCATGACACTAAGCTAGAGGGTTGACCACGTTTGACTAGAGATACGTTACATCTAATACGATCAATCACCTGTATAATATCATCAAACCAAATTCTCAATCCCCTATATTTATCATAGTGTTTTCCAGTAGTTCAAGACTTGATCATCCTCAAATTTCCCCCCCGGTATTCCCAGACATTATTTTGCACGTTTAAATATATCATCCTCGAATAAAATAATTATTAATTATTTAAACCCTCAAAAATATTATTTTTATTATTAGAACATCCTTTCACATATACATAGCTACACCTCTTTCATTTCATTATTAGTTATCAAGTCCTCCACCAATGAACAACTTACGATATCAAAACACAATTCCTAAACATAAACATACTCTTCGATACCTACCAAGAATGCATATAACATAAACCATAAAACTCAAAGTAGCATTCACCAACCCTAAATCTCAATAACAACCAAATATTTTGATATCACACACCATTTAACAATAATTAATCCTGCTCCTCAATAACCATCAAAATGCATATAATAAATGAATAAACCCTAAAATCCTATATGGCATTGATAAACCCTAAACTCAATATAGCATACATAAACCCTAAATTAAGTTCTACATAACAATAAACAATAATACTACACTAAACAAGGAGATGGGGGAGAGGTTACCTCGTTGGCGGTGCGTGGTGGCCTGTGGAGGGAGGCTGCTCGGGGGGATTGTGATGTTGCAGCGGGGGGAGATGTGGAGGTGGTGATCGAGGGAGTCTCGAGGTGGTGGTGCTGACGATGATGATGAGGATAGGAGGTTGGAGCATGGGTGGGTGGTCGAGCTCGGGGCAGGAGTTGTTGGAGGTACTGATGACCGATCGGAGTGGATGGTGGTGGCCAGAGTAAATGTGGAGATGGGATAGAGGAGGTTGCCGGTGAAGGCGGCATATCGGCATGGAGGAGGTTGCGGGTGGAGGAGCTCGGCCGACGGGATGGTGCTGGTGATGATGAAGAAGATGATGCGGGTGGCCATCTCTGACCGGAGGATGGTCGGCAGTATCGGCGACGTAGAGGCCGGTCGAGGTGCTGGAGGTGGCGGAGGGGGCGACGGCGGTAGTAGCTCGCCGAAGGTAGAGGGAGGCCGGTCGGGTTGGAGTAGTAGTGAAGAAGAGGTGAAGAGGTAAAAGAAGAAGACGAAGAGAAAGGGAGGGATGGTGTTCGGCTGATTATGTAGGAAGAGGGAGGAGAGAGAGAGGGGGGTTTCTATGCTCCTAGGGATTAGGGCCGACATTAGGAAAGAGGGGTGAAGGAGTGATTATATAGATGAGTGTGTTGTGAGGATGTTGTCTCAATTTGAATGGAGAGTCCAGATTTTACATGAAGAAAGTACACATCAAAAGAGGAGAGAGGGGATTGATATGAACTATCAAGAGAGGGGGAGGGGGTTTCTTTATTGGCCTTGGCCAATGAGGTGGTGACACCTATTTCCATATTTGTTAATTAGCCCCTTAACTTTTGGGTAATTTCACATGAATGTAAAATGATAAGGATTTGGTGTGGGAAGTGGTGTTTGGTGTTATGCAGGGTAAGGTGGTATTGTGTGTTTTATATGGGCTTAATCACTGGGGTATTTGGTTAAATTGGGGTTAAGTTGGATTTAGTCAAAGTTGATATCCCCAATTTAATTAAAATAAAATATCATGTGCTCTTAAATTAAATGGGGGCACATGGGGTCTCAATTAGGAGTGACACAAAGGTCATAAAAGGTGTAGGCTTGGTGTCAGTCTTATATCCTTTAATTAGTCCTGCTAAACGGGTTGAGTTTGTGTCCCAAAATTGATGGCAACGATAAAGGTAAGCGATACAGGATTAAAGAATGGATTTTGGGACCGGGAAGTTGTACAATTAAATTAGAGCACAAGGGATTGTGTTTGTGAGTGACGGAAAAGTCCAACGCCTAGGTTGGCTTGTCAAGTCAAGGGTGCAATAATTAGTTGGAGATTATGGGCTATTATTGGTTTTCGAATATTTCAATAACGGTAGGGTACACCAAGGGTTAAAATAAATAATCTGATATGGTAACACAAATTCTAAACCTCAAATACCCGATGCTAAACCAAAATTTCTAACCCTATCTAGTCTACCTAAAATAATAATTGAGAGGATTTACATTCTTCCCAACTTAGAAGAATTTTATCCCCGAAACTAAATGTAAAGCACGAATAATAGCTACGAGAATTTAAAAGTAAATTGGTAATCGAATGCAGTACGTAAATTCATACCTTGGTCCTCAAATAAATACGGAAAACGCTGTCGAATGGAATCCTACCGCTCCCAGGTAAACTCGCTTGGCGAATGATGCTTCCATGCAACCCTGACCAGTCGAATAGTCTGACCCCTCAAAGTCTTCTCACTGCGATCGAGTATCCCCACTGGCTGCTCTGCATATGATGAACTGGGCCCGACTATAATCTTTGAATGATCAAGCACGTGGCTAGGGTCTGCCACGTATCTTCTCAACTATGATACGTGAAATACGTCGTGCACTCCTTCTAATGAGTGAGGCAATGCAAGATGATAAGCCACTTCGCCAACTCGTTCCAAGATGTCAAAAGGACCGATGTACCTCAGACTCAGCTTGCCTCTGCCTCCGAATCTGATGGTACCACGAGTGGGCGATATCTTCAAAAATACATGGTCACCTTCCTTGAACTCCAAAGGTTTGCGGTACGCATCTGCCCAATGCTTCTGTCTGTCCTGTACTTAACGCAGGTGGCTCTGAATCTGCTTTACTTTCTCCACTGTCTTTGTCACCAACTCTGGACCCAGTATTTAATGTTATCCCATGTCACTCTAACATACCGGTGACCTACACTTCCTGCCGTACTGTGCCTCATAAGGTGCCATCTGTATGCTGGCTTGGTAGCTGTTGTTGTAGGAGAATTCCACCAAGTGTAGATGGTCCTTCCAAGATCCTCCAAAGTCGATAATGCACGCTCTCAACATATCCTCTATTATTTGTGTCATGCGCTTTGACTGGCCATCAGTCTGTGGATGATATGCAGTGTTGAACTTGAGATGAGTTCCTAGACTCTCCTGCATACTCTGCCAAAAAAGTGACATACATCTGGATTCACGATCCGATACAATGCTGACAGGTACTCCATGTAGTCGTATAATCTGCCTCATATATATGTCAGCTAATATCTTCGTAGACTGTCCAACTCTAAAGGTCAAGAAATATGCAGACTTAGTGAGTCGGTCTACGACAACCCAGACTGCATCCTTCCCGCTAGGGCTCCTCGGAAATCCTGTGACAAAGTCTATGGTAATGTGTTTCCACTTCCACTCAGGAATGGGAAGCGGCTGCAATAGTCTTTCAGTCCTCTGATGTTCAGCCTTGACTTGCTGATGGACCAAACATCTCGCCACGAATCTCGTGATCTTCCTCTTCATCCCATGCCACCAGTAATATTTTCTCAAATCTTGGTACATCTTCGTACCCCCGGAATGAATAGAATAAATCGAGCTATAAGCCTTGGTCATCAACTCCTGGCGTAGCTCGCCACTTGGAACGTATAGGCGATCTCCACACCTCAATATTCTATCTTCATGAATCCGGAGTCCCGTCTGCATGCCGACCTCTGTCCTCTCTCACAATCGTCAAAATCTCGTATCTGTAGGCAGGGCTGCCTTGATCCTCTCAATCAATGTAGACTGAACCTCGAGATTGGCCATCTGTCCATCCATGCCTGGCAGTACAATCTCTATCCCGAGCTTCTGAAGATCCTCTAACAATTATCGCTGAGTCATCAAAAAGTATGTCATGGCCTTCCGACTTAAGGCATCTGCTACTACATTCGCCTTGCCAGGGTGGTACTGCAACTCTATATCATAGTCTGTCATCAACTCTAGCAATCGTCTCTGACTCATGTTAAACTCCTTCTGAGTGTAGACATACTTTAGACTTTTGTGATCTTTGTAAATCTTAACACGCTCTCCATAAAGGTAGTGCCGCCATAGCTTTAGTGCAAATATCACTACAGCTAGCTCTAGATCATGCGTCATATAGTTTTTCTCATGAACTCTTAGCTGTCTCGATGCGTAGGCTATCACCTTGCCATGTTGCATCAGTATACATCATAATCCGCTCCCAGACGCATCACTATACACTATAAATCCTTCCGATCCTGAAGGAAGTATCAAAATCGGTGCTGATGTCAGATGCTTCTTCAGATTATCGAAAGCCGTCTGACACTCCTCAGTCCAGATAAACTCCTCGCCTTTATGCGTCAGTCACGTCATAGACGCAGCGATCCTCGAGAAGTTTTCTACCTACCTCCGATAATATCCAGCAAGTCCGAGAAAACTCCCAATCTCTGTAACTGATGTAGGGGTAGGCCACGTCTCTACTGCAGCGATCTTCTCCGGGTCAACTGATAGTCCATCTCTGGTGATTATGTGTCCCAGGAATGGTACTTTATCCAAGCAGAACTCATATTTGCTGAGCTTGGCATAAAGCCTCTTATGCCTCAGCGTCTCCAACACGATCCTGAGATGTCTCTTGTGCTCCTCCTAGCTCTTGGAATATACCAAGATGTCATCGATAAATACCACCACGAACTTATCTAAGTACAGGTAGAAAATATTGTTCATCAGACTCATAAATACTACTGGCATGTTGGTTAAACCAAACGGCATGACTAAAAACTCATAGTGCCCGTACTTCGTCCGAAAGGTTGTCTTCGGAATGTCCTTCCTTCGTACCTTGATCTGATGATAGCCGAATCTAAGATCGACCTTCGAGAATATATATGACCACTAAGCTGATCAAATAAATCATCAATGCGTGGCGGTGGATACTTGTTCTTTATCGTTACAGCATTTAACACCCTGTAATCAATACACAAATGTACCGTCCCGTCCTTCTTCGGCACAAATAAGATGGGTGCTCCATATATAGAAATACTAGCCCGTATGAAACCCTTATCTATGAGATCATCTACTTGGACTTTCAACTCAACCAACTCCTTCGGTGCTAGTCAATAGACGGAGGAATTAACTGGCTCGGCTCCGGAAGTCAACTCTATGGTGAACCCTATCTCTCTGTCAGGTGGCAGGCCGGGAAGATCCTCTAGAAACACATCCTCAAACTCTGATATAAAGTGAGGGTATATCGGTTCACCTTCTGTAATGTGTGTCGCTAATATAGGTTGGATACCACGCTCTTGGGCTCCCCGAAGAAACTCGAACTCAGGGTGATCTGGTGGTCTAAAGATAATGCAACCATGACGACAATCTAGCATTGCGTAGTATTGGCTCAACCAATCCATACCTAGGACAATGTCATAGTCCGGCATGGAGAAGACCAAAAATCGGGCACGCATCTCTCGCCCGCAAACAACTACTGAACATGATCTACAAGTGTCGCTAACTGGTACTATTCTACCTCTCGTAAGAATCCTCTTAATCTTCGGAAGGGGTGCAGTTGCTATTCTATGGGTGGCCACGAAACTAGCATCTATAAAAGAGTGTGTGGCACCAAAATCAAATAATACTACTGCTGGTAATGAAGCTACTAAGATAGTACCTGCAATCACTTCTCCGGCTGTCTCCGCCTTCTCAATTGTCATCGCATAGGCCTGACCATGTCTCGGTGCTGGTGCCCATGGTTGCTGTCGAGCCTGCTGGAATCGATCTTCCTGTGGGGCCAAAGGTGGCCTCCTCTGATTTCCTCTTGGTGCTGGTGGTCGCAGTGCTCCAGCTCCTGCGTAAGGCGGCCTCGGTCCGGGAAGCTGCTGATAAGGCCTCGGTGCTGCCAAGGCTGACCGATGAACCATCTGTACTAGACCTCTTTAGTCTGGGCAATCTCGGACTGCATGCTGGTCCGACCCATATCTCAGACATACGCCCAACCTTTGTCTACAGTCCCTCAATAAGTGTCCCTTCTTGCCGCCGTAATCGTATGTGGGAATCGCTGGTCCCTGTAGGGGTGTTGCTCTTTGCTGCGGCTGTATCAGAGGACGTTTCGTAGGTCCTCTTTGTGGAGCTCGAACTGATGATGACGATGCACATGAGCGCTTCAGACGAGCCACCATCTTGTTGATGCGGTCCTGGCGTCGTGCTGCTAATAAAACCTCGAAGTAGGAGGTGGGGGCTATAGACCCGATAAATCTTTGTATCTCAAAACTCAGGCCCTCATAGAACTTCTCGACCTTCTTCTCCTCGGTCGAGATCAGGTATGGTACAAATCGGCTCAAGCGAAGGAACTCAGCATTGTATTCATCTATGGTTAAACTGTGCTGCCTGAGGTTCTGGAACCTATCTCGATGTTCTGCTCGGGCAGTGGAAGGTATATACATCTCCTAGAAGAGCCTAGAGAACCCTTCCCATATAACCTGATCGGGTCCCAAATGCTCCTCCTCTGAGAGCCACTAGTGATGAGCGTTGCCAGTAAGTTGCATCCTGACGGCAGTCATCCATCTACACCGCGGGAGATCGATGGCCTCCAGCTAGTGCTGAATGCTGGTTAGCCATGCATGAACCTTTGTTGGCTCTTCCGTGCCAGCAAAAGGAAGTGGTATCATACGACGAAAGTCTATGATAGACCCCATCGTCGAATGGCGTACTGGTGGTGACGCCTGTCACAAGGCTGTCATAATACTCTCCCTCAAGGTCTCAGCCTGGCGCTGCTGGGCCTGCTACTGAGCCTGCTGCTGGACCTGCTGCTGGGCCTGCATTATCGCATAGACCATCTGAAATATCTAAGGCCCATCCATGGGTTGCCCTGTTAGGAAAGGCATATATGGCATCTGCGGAGGGAATGGAGGTGGTGGGGGCAACTGCTGCTCCTCCTGTCTTGGGGTCCTCTGGTCCTCATGACCTGCCTAATGCAAAGTCTGGTGCCCGTATGAAGGCACCTCTGGCTGTCCAAATGACTGTCCCTGGGAAGCTGGAGTCAACAGATGAACATGCCCCAGTTTTGGTTCCCCGGATGACCCTTCTTCACGGGGGACATCGCTCGGCTGCGCGACAAGTCCGCTACGGAGATTCATAACTCTAAAAAGAAGTCATGATTAAGATCAGCGTTGAGGAATTTAAACAAGATGCAAATTGGCAAAAGAAATCAAAATAGAGATGTCATGTGAAGGACTCAAACATGTAGATGAGATTCCTAATATCTATTCTTAATTTGTAGGCTCGCTTGGCACAGTCAGGTGACCAAGACGATTTAAATCGGACCTGCATGGGCCACCAAAAACTTTGTCATACCCCAGTTCAAAATATAAGGAACTGATCCACGTGACAATGGCCAGCGGGTATACTTCGACGGGCATCCCAATCTAATGGACCTGACAGAGTGCACCTAAGCTGTAAAGTACAATGATAAAACATAACACATAACACAAAGAAAGTGAAACTAAATCTCATCCATAGACAACAGATATAAATAGCACATAAAGAAAATCATAATTACTAATATGCAGAAGGGAAATAACATGGGAATTTATCATAGTACAAATACGAGAAGAGTCACACGGGAACAAACCCGGTAGTACAAATACTAAAATAAAGGAAAGCAGTAAGATAACTAGGAACGGTATCCGAAAGCTAGATAGTAATACCGTCCCAAGGTGAAGTCACTACCAGAGATCAAACAAAGTCCTCGGGAATGATCTTGTCCTCTACAACTGGTCCTGCTCCTAGAAATGCATCTGGTCCGTACTCCTCTGGTTAATCCTCCTCGCCTAAGCCTGGAAAGGAACCAGGTCCTCAGAGGGACATAACAAAGTACACAAATATAGCATGCCATAGTATAATAGAAGGAAATAAGTGCAACGCCGGTATAATCTAACATAACCACCTAAGTGAGACACAGTTTGAAGATAATGTTTGACGCGTGGGTTGTCCAAAATAAAACCATAGATCCAGATACGGAGACACACGGGACATACCGCAGCTCCGAGCAAAGAGTCACACGGATGATACTACTACTCCGGATATAGGAACACTACATAAATAGGACAAATATGTATATATAGCGCGTATAGAGGAGCCCAAACGTCTAGTAACTGTCTTCCCCTTCCAAAGAGGTCAACGAGTATTTGCTGAACTTGAACCTCTATCTAACAGTCTTGTCACACTGAAGTAACTATCAATAATCATGACCCTAAAGCCGTCCCAGTTTTCGGTCATGTTGACAATATCAGGATATAGGAATTCGAGCACGATGATAGTGTCTGAATGTATCCTAGTGTTATAACGTAACCAAGTATGTACATCAAGGTGTTCGAACATCTATCAATCGTTACCAGACGTTACCGATGAACGTCTACACTCAGTTATGACCCGGACGGAAAGTAATAATTCTGAACCAAAATGCGCACAATGCATATAATAAATTAATAAAAATCTGGTAAGTAAAATACAAGATGGCAAGGTACACTTGCCTGGATTCGGATGCTGAAGATGGGTCTCTGGTACAACGTCCAAGTCTGCGGGTTTTATAGTACCTAGAGACGAGATACAAGCTCAATCAATAAACTATCACGATGCTAAAATAAGAGGTGACACACGTCTAGCATAGGTTTAAATCATTGTTACAAGCTCACATAGTCACTAAGCTAGAGGGTTGACCATGGTTGACTAGAGGTACGTTACATCTAATACGATCAATCTCCTATATAATATCATCAGACCAAATCCTCAATCCCCTATATTTATCATAGTATTTTCCAGTAGTTCAAGCCTTGATCATCCTCAAATTTTTCCTGGTATTCACAGACGTTATTCTGCACGTTTAAATATATCATCCTCGAATAAAATAATTATTAATTATCTAAACCCTCAAAAACATTATTTTTATTATTAGAACATCCTTTCACATATACGTATGTACTTCTCTTTCATTTTATTACTAGTTATCAAATCCTCCACCAATGAACAACTTACGATATCAAAACACAATTCATAAACATAAACATACTCTTCGATACCTACCAAGAATGCATAAAAACACAATTCCTAAACATAAACATACTCTTCGATACCTACCAAGAATGCATATAACATAAACCATAAAACTCAAAGTAGCATTCACCAACCCCAAAACTCAATAACAACCAAATATTTTGATATCACACACCATTTCACAATAATTAATCCTGCTCCTCAATAACCATCGAAATGCATATAATAAATGAATAAACCCTAAAACTCATATGGCATTCATAAACCCTAAACTTAATATAGCATACATAAACCCTAAACTCAATATAGCATACATAAACCCTAAACTAAATTCTACATAACAATAAACAACAATACTACACTAAATAAGGAGATGGGGGATAGGTTACCTCAGTGGCGGTGCATGGTGGCCGGTGGGGGAAGTTGCTCGACGGGATGGTGATGTAGCAGCGGGGGAAGATGTGTAGGTGGTGATCGAGGGAGGCTCGAGGTGGTGGTGATGACGATGGTGAGGAGGAGAGGAGGTTGGAGCTCGGGTGGGTGGTCAAGGCTCGGGACAGGAGTTGCTGGAGGTGTTGATGACCGATCGGAGTGGACGATGGTGGTCAGAGTAAATATGGAGATGGGATGGAGGAGGTTGGCGGTGAAGGCGGCACATCGAGATGGAGGAGGTTGCGGGTGGAGGATCTCGGCCGAGGGTGGCCGAGGCTGGTGATGATGAAGAAGACGATGAGGGTGGCCGTCTCTGACCGAAGGATGGTCGGCAGTATCATCAACGTAGAGGCCGATCGAGGTACTGGAGGTGGCAGAGGTGAAGGGTGGCAGTTGGCCGAGGGGAAGACGGTGGCAGTAGCTCACCGTAGGTAGAGGAAGGCCGGTCGGGTTAGAGTAGTAGTGAAGAAGAGGTGAAGAGGAAGAAGAAGAAGAAGAAGTAGAAGAAGAAGACGAAGAAGAAGAAGAAGAAGAAGAAGAGAAAGGGAGGGGTGGTGTTCGGCTGAGTATGTAGGAAGAGGGAGGAGAGAGAGAGGGGGGTTTTCTATGCTCCTAGGGATTAGGGTTGGCATTGGGAAAGGGGGTGAAGGAGTGATTATATAGGTGAGTGTGTGGTGAGGATGTTGTCTCAATTTGAATGGAGGGTCCAGATTTCACATGAAGAAAGTGCACATCAAAAGTGGAGAGAGGGGATTGATATGACCGGTCAAGAGAGAAAGAGGGGGTTTCTTCATTGGCCTTGGCCAATGAGGTGGTGACACATATTTCCATATTTGCAAATAAACCCCTTAACTTTTGTGTAATTTTACATGCATCTAAAATAATAGGAATTTGGTGTGGGAAGTGGTGTTTGGTGTTATGTAGGGTGAGTGGGTGTTGTGTGTTTTGCATGGGCTTAATGAATGAGATATTGGGTTAATTTGGGGTTAAGTTGGGATTAGTCAAAGTTGATATCCCTAATTTAATTAAAATAAAATATCATATGCTCTTAAATTAAATGGGGGCACATGGGGTCTCAATTAGGAGTGACACAAAGGTCATGGAAGGTATAGGCTTGGTGTCAGTCTTGGACCCTTTAATTGGTCCGGCTAAACGGGTTAAGTTTGTGTCCCAAAATTGATGGCAACGACAAAGGTACGCGAAACATGATTAAAGAATGGATTTCGAGACTGGAAAGTTGTACAATTAAATTAAAGCATAAGGGATTGTGTTTGTGAGTGACAGAAAAGTCCAGCGCCTAGGTTGTCTTGTCAAGTCAAGAGTGCAATAATTAGTTAGAGATTATGGCTATTATTGGTTTTCGAATATTTTAACTAAGGTAGGGTGCACCAAGGGTTAAAATAAAGAATCAGACACGGCAACACAAATTCTAAACCTCAAACACCTGATGCTAAACCAAAATTGCTAACTCGATCTACTTTACCTAAAATAATAATTGAGGGGGTTTACAAGCGAAGAGGCCTCACTTCCAGCAGCAGCACCAGGGGCCTTACAAGCATCAGATGCAGCAGTATCATGGGCCAGCTAGAGCGCCGGCTCAATAGATGCATCAGATCCAGAGGGCAGCAGTTTCCTCCACATTCTGTAAGAAGCAAGGACACGGATGGGACGCATAAAGGATGAGGCTAGGCCAATGCTTATTCTGTGGATCGGAAGATAATCAGTTGCAGGCTTGTCCTAAAGTTCGAAGTCATCCAGTTCAAGGTAGAGGACAAGCATAGAGGGAACCCGCTAGACCACCAGTGGGACAGCAGAGGGGACCTCTTCCACCTCAGCAGCAGCAGTTTGCCCAGCATCAGCAGCAAAGAAGAGCGCAGTGACAGAGACGAGCTTTTGCCTTGACTGACGAGGAGGAGTTGCCAGTTGGCGATGTCATCTCAGGTTTAGTTTATCTTGATTCTTTTCCAGCTCATGTTTTGTTCGATTCTGGTATTTCTTATAGCTTTGTATCTGTATCTTTTGCTTTGAGGCATCGTCTTGAGTCTGAACCGTTGGTAAGGACTTGCAAGATCACGACCGGGGGTGGCATCATCCTGGTCAGTGATGTTTGCAAGAACCAGATAGTTTATTTGGGAGGCAGTGAGCTGAGCGTATGTTTACTTTAATGCCACTTCTGAGTTACGATATAGTACTCGGGATGGATTGGTTGAGTAGGCATCACTCTAGTATCAATTATCGTGGAGGCAGAGTTTTATTTCAATCTCCAGAAGAGCCGGAGTTCGAGTTCGTCCGAGAAGCAGAGCGAAGGCGATTTCTGTGGAGCTTTGGTAGAAGAGCAGGAGCTGCCACATCCGTTGATTGTAGAGTTCTTGGATGTATTTCCAGAGGAGTTATCGGGCTTACCGTCGGACAGAGATATAGAATTCTCTATAGATTTAGTGCCAGGCGCAAAGTCGATATCTCAGCACGTCTATAGAGTAAACAACAGCGAACTGGCAGAGTTGAAGAATCAGGTGGATGAGTTGCAAGACAAGGGCTTTATCCATTCCAGTTCATCACCATGGGATACTCCAGTACTTTTTGTACCAAAGAAGGATGGGTCGGTACGTATGTATATCGACTACAGGGCACTTAATAACCTAACTATCAAGAACAAATACCCGTTGCCACAGATTGATGACTTGTTTGACCAGTTAAGCGGAGCAAAGGTATTCTCAAAGATAGACTTGAGGTCAGGGTACCACCAAGAGGGAAGACATCCCGAAGATAGTTTTTATGACTCGTTATGGGCAGTTCGAGTTCTTGGTGATGCCGTTTGGGTTGACCAATGCCCCGATAGCATTCATGAACCTGATGAACAAGGTGTTTCATCAGTACCTGGACCAATTTATTGTAGTCTTCATTGATGATATTCTGATATATTCGAAGAACCCAGAGGAGCATAAGCAGCACTTGAGGATTGTTCTGGAGACCCTCAGGAAGGAGAGGCTGTATGGAAAGTTATCGAAGTGTGAATTCTTCCTTGATAAGGTTGAATTCCTTGGGCATGTTATTACAGAGATGGAAACTCGGTGGACCTGAAGAAGATCTCAGCAGTTGAATCGTGGTCTACCCCGAGTTCAGTAGGAGAGATCAGGAGTTTTCTTCGATTGGCGGGCTACTACCGGCAGTTTATTCAGGACTTTCCAGACTTGCAGAGCCGATGACTAGGCTGACCTGAAAGGACGTAGAATTCGTCTAGACTGAGGATAGTTAGTCAGCATTTGAGGAGATAAAGAGGATATTGAATACAACTCCAATCTTGACACTACCATCAGGAGCAGAAGGATTTTCCATTTACAGTGATGCATCAGGGAAGGGTTTTGCTTGTGTATTACAGCAGCACGACAAGGTGATTGCCTATGCTTTCAGGCAATTATACCCGCATGAGAATAACTATCCAACCCATGATTTAGAGTTGGCAGCGGTTATCTTTGCTCTCAAATTATAAAAATACTATTTATATGGAGAGAGAGTAGAGATCTTCACAGACCATAAGAGCTTAAAGTATGTATTTACACAAAAAGAGCTCAACATGAGGCAGCGGCGATGGTTGGAGCTGATAAAAGACTTCGACATATCCTTGCAGTACCATCCATGAAAGGCTAATATAGTCGTGGATGTCTTGAGAAGGTATCACGTGGCTATGTGCTTGACTAAAGATAGACATTTATTGGCAGATCTTGACAGTTTGGGCATTAAGGTATTGATTCCTGGAGCATAGCATAGATGTGGGAACTTCATGTACAGTCAGAGCTGATGGACTGGGTCAGAGCCGGACAGTATGAGGATAAGTCTTTGAGGAGCATCAGAGCACAGGTTCAGTTGGGGCTGGCAGAGGACTTTATCATCGCAGATGATGGATCATTGTAACATGGTACCAGGTTGTGCATACCGAGAGGAGCATTGCACGAGAAGATTCTGTAGAAGGCGTATCATTCTCAATACTCTATGCATCCAGGTGCCAATAAGATGTATAGAGACATGAGGGATCATGTATGGTGGTATGGCATAATGCGGGAGGTAGCTAGCTTCATGTCCAGATGCTTAGTTTGCCAGCAAGTCAAGGCAGAGAGACAGAGGCCAAGTGGATTTCTTCAGCCTTTACCCATTCCGGAGTGGAAATAGGAGCATGTGACCATGGATTTTGTATCAGGATTCCGCGTTCTCTAGAAGGCAAAGATGCAATTTGGGTCATCATGGACAGGTTGACCAAATCTGCCCACTTTATACCATTTAAAGTAGGTACATCTACGGAGAGACTTGCGGAGATGTATATAAGCCAGATTATCAGATTGTACGATATTCTAGTAAGCATAGTCTCGGATCGGGATAGTCGCTTTAAGTCCCATTTCTAGAGGAGTTTACAGGCTAGCTTGGGCACTCATCTTAAGTTCAGTACCTCTTATCACCCTCAGATGGACGGACTGCTTCGTAGAACTTCTAGAGTCAATATTGAAAAACCTTCAGCTAAGTTTGGTAGTTGGGATACTGATATTGCACATTACATTTCATATGCATCCACTCCACCTGCATATAATTTCTTTCATGCATCATTAGATTCAATGCTTGTATCTAACAACTGGCAGGTAGCTAAGTAAGATCCTAGGTAGTTGAGTTCCATGTAGGAAAAACTTTAGGCCTTAAAGAAGAACGACATATGGGAACTGGTACCACTACCAGCTGGAAAGCGTGTTGTTGGATATAAATGAGTTTATATTGTTAAGCAGACTCCAGAGGGCAAGATTGACAGGTACAAGGCCAGATTAGTTGCTAAAGGCTATAGCCAAACTTATGGTATCGACTATGACGAGACCTTTGCTCCAGTCGCAAAGATGAGCACTGTGCGAGTGTTGGTTTCATGTGCTGCCTACTTCAATTGGCAACTACATCAGCTAGATGTCAAGAACGCCTTTTTGCACGGGGATCTCCAAGAGAAGGCGTATATGAAGATTCCTCCAGGCCTTGTAATTCAAAAGCAATAAAAAATGTATACAAATTAAAGAAGTCTTTGTGTAGGCTAAACTAGTCTCTGAAAGCCTGGTTTGATAGATTTAGGCTTGCAGTCCGTAGTATAGGGTATAGGCAGTATAATGGAGATCATATTGTATTTTACAGGCACTCCAAGACTCGTATCACTATTCTTGCAGTCTATGTTAATGATATTTTAATTATTGGAGACGATATTGAGGAGATCTTACGGCTGAAGAAAAGGCTTGGAAAAAATTTGAAGTTAGGATCTGGGACAGCTGAAGTACTTTATTGGAATTAAAATTGTAAGGTCACAAAAGGGTAGAGTACTTTCTCAGCGAAAGTACGCTCTGGACCTTCTTTCAGAGACATGAAAGCTGGGTTGTATGGTTGCTTCTACTTCAATCGAGCAGAATCACAAGTTGTGTGCTGAGGGTGGTGATCTGGTGAGTATGGAGCAATATCAAAGATTAGTTGGTCGGCTCATATATCTATGTCCTACGAGACCTGATATTACTTAAGCCGTGAGTGTGGTGAGTAGATATATGCAAGATCCCAGAGAGCAGCATATGGAGGCAGTTTACAGAATTCTCAGGTATATTAAAGAAAGCCTAGAAAAGGGGTTATGGTTCAGAAGTTCTGGATATCTGAGAGTTGAAGGCTACTGTGATGCCGATTGGGCGGGTTGTAGGACGATCGCAGGTCTACTACAGGTTACTGTATTTTTGTTAGAGGCAATCTTGTATCTTGGTGCCGCAAGAAGCAAAATGTAGTGACTAGGTCTACAGCTGAGGCTGAGTACAGAGCTATGAAAGTTTGCTTATGCGAGATGATGCGGCTGAAGAGCTTGTTGGCTGATATGTGTTTGTTTAGAGGAGACTCCCTGCAACTTTCGTGTGACAACAAATTAACAATTGAAATTAAAAATAATCAAGTTCAACATGATCACACCAAACATGTGGAGATTGATCGATTCTTCATCAAGGAGCAGCTGAATAGAAAAGTTTTGACTTTGAGCTATGTGAAATCAACGGAGCAGTTAGCTGATTGTTTAACTAAAGGTTTAGGTTTTAGAGAGTTTGATATCTTTTGTAACAAGATGGGGATGATTGATATCTATCGTCCATCTTGAGGGAGAGTGTTGAGTTATGGAAGACTTATTTAGTCCCATATCCGATAGAAAATAAGGAGGAGGCTAGCCTCCTCCTATATATATGTATCTACTCTCTTGAAAGTAAATCAATTATTTTCTCTCTATAGAATGGCTTTGAGATTTTGCTTTATCAGAAATGTTGGTATCAGAAGTGTCTTGAGTATCAAGAATAAAGAATGAATCCAGAGAACTATTTTTAGGATGGTAGATATTAGATTTATATGGGAGATGCACCTCAGTTATTTTAATGGTATCAAGTATCTCTGTTTGAGGTCTCTATTTTAGGTTGATTGGAATTTATAGATTTGCATAATATTGGTTGACATGATAAGTTGTTATCTGAGATTGTTTGCATAACAGAAGGAATTGATGTGGCTTGGAGATTTAAAATAGGATAAGCGAAAGTGGTTAGATGCAGAGTTAGGATCCATGTGATCAGAAGTCATAAGTGTAGAAGCATGAAAAATATGCTGGATAGCTCTACGCAGCATGTTGATGCAGGGCAGCATAAACAGAGGACCTCAGAGCCATCAACGTGCAACAGAGCTTCTCCGCTGAGCATAGCGTAAAATATAAGCTCAAGGATTATCCGCGTAATGCAGTATGTCCAGGCTGCTTCAGCGTAAAAAGGGTGCTACATCGCCTTTATGGCGTAAAACTCATCTACTTTCAATGCAGCATTAAAGTGTACGAGGAACGCTTCGTATTCTTCGAAATGAACCTGTCATATCATGCAATGAACCTAACGTCTGGACTCCTGACAAAGAGTACTGCACGACTACCCAAACGACGGCTATAATGATGGCGCGGCGCAGCAACCCAGACTGTCATTTACTACCATTTCCTTGGCGTAAACCGCTTTTACGCATACAAAGGAATACGTTGCCTAGTTTTACACAGGAAGATGTGAGATGTTTATGCTCCGTAGAAGACAAACAGCCTGCGACGTCAAAAGCTGCTCTTCGTACAGGGCTCGGGGCACGTCTCTGCATTTAATGCACAGAGTGATGACAGAACTCGAGGCACGTCTCTGCATTTAATGTGCAGAGTGATGACATAACTTGAGGCACGTCTATACATTTAATGTACAGAAGGGTGGCAGACCTTCAAAATACGCCTCTGCATTTAATGCGCAGGATAATGGCAGATCTCCGCATTTAATGCAGGAGATTTAATTAAATATTATCGAACCATCGTTTAGTGACATCCCTTTTGCGTAAACTGCTTTTACGCATACAAGGGAATACGCTGTCTAGTTTTACACAGGCAGACGTGAGCTTCCTATACTCCACAGAAGACAAACAGGCTGCCACGTCAAAAGCTGCTCTTCCTACAGGGCTCGAGGCACGTCTCTGCATTTAATGTGCGGAATGATGGCAACCCTTCGAAGACATGCCTCTGCATTTAATGCGCAAGATGAGGGCAGATCTCTGCATTTAATGCAAGATATTTGATTATATCTCCAAAAGCTGTAATTTTGGCTAAAATATCCACATTATCTCGGCTTCTACGCCCACTCGGCTTCTACGCCGGTTCGGCTTCTACGCCCGCTCGGCTTCTACGCCCACTCGGCCTCTATGCCCACTCGGCTTCTACGCCTATTCGGCTTCTATGCCTACTTGGCTTCTACGCCATGGTGACAGTTATTGGCTTCTACGCCAACCTCTTCTACACAAAGGATAACTACCTACGTGGCTTCTACGTTGTGATCTTCGCAGCAGTTATACGCGTTATCCCTTAGTTGGACACGCGTCACACGCTCATTCAAGAGGTCATCTATATGCGGGCTATGGTTATTGTAACCGTCGTGTAAAAGGGTGCTGTACTTTTCACTACTCGCAGTTTCTACCCCGACTGAGTGGTCACTGTCACTAAAACTCTATAAATAGAGACCTCTATCAACAGAGAAAAGGAGAAGAAAAATTGGTCGAGAAAAATAGGTCAGAAATTGGTCAAGAAATCCAGTATCAGATCCAAGGTCGACAACTCGGAGAGAAAACGGTTGAGAGAGAGAAGAATCCAGAGCTCAGGGGAAGAGAAGTGATCGACGACTTTGGCATCGGGCATCCACTCTCTTTAGCAACCTTCGAAGCTGCTTTTCTGTCTTCTATGGCATTTCTTCATCATCGTGTGGTCCAAGGGACAAAGTGATCGACCGCAGATCAGACTCCTATAGCAATATTTACCCAGATTAAATAAATTGTACTTCGACAATCTCATATAGGATTAAATTGTATAATCTTGTTTGTAAACCCAAGAAGGGCGGGTTTCGTATAAACCTTGTTCCCATATGTACATTCTTTCGTTTAATCATCAAACACAAGATGGTGACTCTACTGGGGACGTCTTTCTCTTCTGACGAGGAAGCAATTGCTCAACACGCTACGGTATCCGTGGGATCCGTAAAGAAGACACTGGTCGTCCAGTTCGACCAGTCTGCCTATGAAGACATACTTCAAACAGGGGGTAGCTCTCACTCTCTCTCTGTCCAAGACAACAGGAAGCTGCGTAAGGTCTGGATGCCCAAGACATCCCCTACCATTCCTGTCGACTCTCCGACCTCTCCGACCAACGAGGTGGTAGCATTGCTCCCTCCGTGCCTTGTGCGTAAAATTCAGTCGCCTGTCTCTGACAGGGCAGACAAAACTTCGTGCCTTGCGCCAATCCAGAAGTATACTCCGCGCCTTGTGCGTAAAATTCAGTCTCCCGTCACTGACGGAATAGACAAAACTTCTGGCAATGCCTTAGTGCTAATCCAAAAGTATACTCCGTGCTCTGCACGTAAAATTCAGTCTCACGTCCCTGGCGGAATAGACAAAACTTCGGACAATGCCTCAGCGCTAGTCCAGAAGCCTACACCGCGCTCTGCGTAGAAACCAGTCTCCCGTCCCTGGCGGAACAGACAAAATTTTTGACAATGCCTTAGCGCCAAATTAGAAGTTCCAAACACGCTCCGCGCGTAAAGGTGCATCTGCCCTCCGCAGAAAAGCAGATGATCCCTGCAGTCTATGCAAGGGAAAACAAGTGGCGGACTGCTCAACTTCTCGGCCTTTACGCCAGCAAAGGAAGAATCTGTCAGCCCTCCGGATTACGGGAGGAACTGACGGCCGACTGAGGACCTCCTCGGCTCCAGGAGAAGTCCCTCAGCGTAAATAAGGTTCAATTCGTGGAAAGACACCCCCCTCGGGGATTATCCGCCACCCAGATGGCCAACCTGTTGTATACAGGTGGCACAGGGAAAACTATGGTTCCCAACATCCGTATGCCCACTGATGTGAACAGAAGAAACAAGCCATCTCCTTCTTCTGTAAATCCTCCTGACCTGCGTGGGTATCTAATCCAAAAATACAAGGATAGTGGATCTTCCAATATGTCTATTACGCCTCCTAACGAGCACTATTGTAATAGTCATAGGATTGTAATTAATTGTTGCTGCTCTGAAGCAAAATGGTCGAATTTTGACCGGTTGAGCTACTCTCCGTCTTTCCAGGAAGAAGAGCCCACACATGCATCGGTGAACATGGCTTCACACATACCTAGAGGAAGATCGAGCTCAAGACGTCATCCCTCTAGAGCTCCGAGACGAAGGAGATTCAACCAGCTCCTTAGGAACACTGAAGCCGGGGTATTCCGAAACACCCGTTCGAGGTTGCAACAACCGACTTCGTACTCTTCTGATTCCGAAGCTGGGGGTCGCCAGTCTCCCGAATCAGATACTGAAAGTATAGAGTCAACATCAACAGAGACCTATACTAATCCTTCAATGACACCCAGGGAGATGGAAGTTTATGCCATTGGAGATGAACACGAGGAAGCGTCCCCGTCTGGGAGCGCTGAGCAACGCATTACTGTACTGGAGACATCTCTGAAAGAAATGCAATCCATGATGGAGAACATGCACCAGATGATGCTAACTCAACACACAGCTACTATGGCTCAAGCATCGGTCCCTCCAACTCAGATACGTGTGGGGGTGGACTTACCACCATCCAACGCGATCCAGGAGCCTGCTCTAGATCAGGAGTTAGCAGTTCCTCCGTTTCCTCACTCGGAAAATGTATTACCTCCCGTTGGAGTCGCGATGTAATCGATTCCTCATCACTCTGTGGTCCCGCTACCGGCTGAAGATCCGATGCAGGCAGTACGGGAGTTGAAAGCCCAATTTGATGCCTTGAAGCACAAGGATCAACTCAAGAAATTGGGAATCAACCAACCTTACCCAGCTATCTGGGAAGAGGTTCCTTTCCCTCCTAGATATAAACCACAGACTATGGCTTTGTTCGAGGGAAAAACATCACCAAGTCAGTATATGAACTACTTCAGTATGATGACGGTGTTATTACAAGGGAACGACGCCCTTCTCACTCGGGTGTTCAAGGGCTGTCTCTCGGGGGTAGCTTATCAGTGGTACCGCAGCCTGGCGGACAACTGCATTAGTTCCTTTGAAGACTTCAAGGCTTTATTCTTCACGCGATTCTATGAAGGAGGGATGGACATGTCTATGTCCTCTCTCATCAAAGTCAAGCAGAAGAAAAAAGAGAATGTTCGCACTTTCATCGAACGTTTTTGTCAAGCCACTTTGCAAATGCCCCCAGGAGTTCCAGACTCGGCATTGGTGGACATCTGTTGGAAGAACCTTCTTTCCATAATCTCGGTGTTCACAGGACCATATCAGTTCCATGATTGGCCCTCGTTCATCATCTCAGCGGTAGCCGCTGAGGACAATAGTCAGAAGGCGCACGATAATGGCATCATGATCTCGGCCTCTGATAAAGGCAAGAGGTCATCCTCCAACATCGACCATCCTCGTGGTACGAAGGGTAAAGAAGCTCTAGCGATCAACACGTCCAGGCAAAAGACTGTGGCTACCACGCAGACGAAACCTGGGGCTTCCAGGCCCGTTGAAGTATACTCTTTCGACGACGACGATATTCCGAGCATATTTGAATGTCTCGTCAAAAGCGGCAAGATTACCCTTCCTGAGGTGAGACGGCCCAATAAAGCCGGCAGTACCAATAACCCCAAGTACTACGTCTTCCATAGGTACATACACCACCCCACAAAGGCGTGTTATGTACTAAAGAGGAAGATCCAGGAGCTGATCGATGCTAAGGCCATCACTCTGCACAACAGCTAGAAGACGGTCATAACCAATATGATCTCTCTGTAATTTGGCAATCTGCCTCCCCAAGAAGTCCCGGATGGTGTTACACCTATTTCTCGGACGACGATGAACATCGTTAATCTCCCTCCAACTAGAGGTCAAAATTATGACCTGGTACCCCTAACTACCCAGCGAGGCGAGATTATGTGGGTTCATCCAGATTTGGTACCCGCGATCGAGAAAGAGACTCAAGCTGCTAAGGCTAAGTCTAAGAAGAACTCGAAGCACAAACCATGACACATGGTTGCGGCAGACTCGGCGTCAGAAGACGAGGTCTTGGTTACTGGAACCCGTTCGAGAAAAGCTTACCTCAAGGACCATGGAGCAAGTCAGAAAGATGCACCGACGGACGCTTCACCTACCAAGCCGTCAGAACCAGAGCCCGCCATACCAGAGGCCGGTCCTTCGAGACCAACTTCAGCGGACAAAGGGAAGCAAAAAGAAGTGCGCTTCGATAAACCTGTAAAAAACATTCAAAACAAAGGTTTAGAGCAGCCGTACAACTTCGACATCCTGGCCCAATTGGCTAATATACCAGGCAGGTTGTCCATCTTTGAACTACTCAGGCTCTCTCAAGACACTCGTCAAGCCCTGAGTGAAGAGTTGATACAGGCGGATGCATACTTGACCCAGCTCAAGTTCCCTGACGAAGAACCCGTAGCATGTCCTCAATGCCACAGTGTGATGGAGGTGGTCCCGAATATCACTTTCACTCAAGATGACATGTTGTTAAAACATAACAGGCATGACAGACCCCTCTATTACACCGGATACATCGGTTCCATGGTGGTCGACCGAATTCACATAGATCCGGGATCATCAATCAGCATCATTCCTCGTAGTCTGCTCAGACCGCTGAGGATTCCTACCAGTGAACTGGCTTACACCACCACTACAATCGTGGGTTTCAACGCCAGAAAAAGCAAGCCGTTGGGAAAATTCGTCTGAGGATCCAGATCGGCAACCTTAGATCAGTGGCCACATGTTATGTCATTGATTCAGAGGTATCCTACAACATTCTGCTGGGCAGACCTTGGATCCACGACCACAACATTGTTCCTTCGACTCCACATTAATGCTTTAAGTATGTAGACGCCCAAGGAACAGTACAAATAGAGTTTGCTGACCTGAACCCGTTTAGAGGAGTAGAATCCTACTATTCCGACGCCGTGTTGTACTCTCAAGACTACATGGAAGAGGTGTCAAGCGAAGCAGAGAAGGAATCCCACCGGGAGCCAGAAGAACCCTCTGCCGAACAACCTCTGTCAATCAAGGTGAAAGGACGGAGTACTCGTCCAAAAACCATGGAGCCTGTGGCTATCCACCTGAACAAAACCAGGTCAGGAAAAGGAGGTGATCCTCTAGTGATCACTCTGAACCAGAAGCCTCCATCCTTGGTCATCAACCTTCGGCGCAGCAAACAGCCGATTGATGTAAACACAACCGGGAACGAGGTTTCGGATGATAATAAAGATCCTCTTTTCCTGTATATTGATGCTCAAATTCCGAATCAGGAATCCTCCCCCCATGACGATATAGAACCTATAGCACAAAAGTTCTTGGGAGCTATAGATTCCTATCATCCGTATATGTGGAAAGTAGCATCATCATCCAATGTCACCATGACATATGGACCACATGAGGATTCTATCTTCGTTGTCCCGCCTACTTACAGCAGTCAGCGTTCAATAGTCTTCGGCCGCATGCACAATAGATCGACTGTACAAGAGGATTCTCCCGACGAGGACGTTGGTAAAATGCAGGTTCACAGATACAGCCCGCAAGCTCTGAAGATCATGCAGAGTATGGGCTATGACTTGAAGCTGAAACCAGGTCTCAACTACGGGAAAGGCAGACGAATGCCACTGCGTGGAGATCCCTACTATCAACGAACCAATTTCGGGTTAGGGTATACCACCTCCCTTGCAGCTCTTGAGTCAAACGCGGATATCTTTTCCTTCTCTCAAAATGGCTCAGTGCCCTCTGACTCATCTCATGCTCTCGAACAAACATTATGAGTAAATATGGTAGTGATAAATTCCTTCGAAGCAGACGAATAAGAATCTGAACTGTTTGAGAATGACGCTTGGGCTCAACCAATGGATACACAATGGGATTTCTGCTTCGAGCAGAGAGAACCTCCCACTGAAGATAAAGTTATCCAGATTGACGTTGGGGATGAACTTTCGCCAAAGCCGATATTTATCAGTAACGATCTTTCCGAAGTAGAAAGGGAAGAAGTTATCCAGCTGATAAAAGAATATATCGACGTCTTTGCGTGGAATTATGAGGATATGTCAGGTCTTGATCCAAAGGTGGCTACTCATAAGCTCAATATATTGCCCGATTTGATGCCTGTGAAGCAGCACCAACTCCGGTTTTGCCCGGATATGATAGATGCTATCGAAGCTGAAGTCAGGAAGTTGATAGCTTGCGGCTTCATCCGAGAAGAACAACATCCCGATTGGGTCACCAATGTTGTCCCGGTCATGAAAAAAAATAGGAAAGTACGTGTCTGCATCGATTACCGAGATCTGAATGCAGCCTGCCCCAAGGATGAGTTTCCCCTTCCCATCACAGACGTTATAATTGATAATACATGCGATTTTGAACGTATGTCTTTCATGGACGGATTTTCAGGATATAACCAAATCAAGATGCATCCTGAAGACGAGAAGTATACTGCCTTCCGGACACCATTGGGGGTATATTGCTATACGGTCATGCCATTCGGATTGAAGAATGTCGGGGCTACGTACCAACGGGCTATGAGTAACATATTCCATAAGCATTTACGCAAGACAGTAGAATATTACGTGGACGATGTAGCTGTCAAAAGCTGCCTCAAGGATAACCACATCCAAGACTTGAAGACAGTATTTGAGCTGATGCGCCAACATCAACTCAAAATGAATCCTACAAAGTCCTTTCTGGGTGTATCTAGTGGCAAATTCCTGGGATTTGTCATTACCGCCAAAGGCATCAAGTAGACCCTGATAAAGTCAAGGCCATCTCAAAAATGCGACCGTCCCGTAATCTGAGGGAACTCAGGGGATTTCAAGGTCGTCTGGCTTATATCCGGAGATTCATATCCAACCTCTCTGGGAGATGTCAGCCCTTTTCTCGTCTCATGAAGAAAGATGTATCCTTTGCATGGGACGAAGCCTGTCAGCAAGCGTTCGGTGATATCAAATGCTACCTCACTAGTCCGCTAGTTCTGGTGCCTCCTGTCATAGGAAGACCATTCATGCTGTATGTTTGAGCGATGGATCATTCTCTGGGAGCTCTCCTCGCACAGAAGAATGATATGGGACATGAACAGGCTATCTACTACCTCAGCAGGATGATGGTCGGAGCCGAACACCGGTATAATCCAGTAAAAAAAGAATGCTTGGCTCTGATATTCGCTATCCAGAAAATGCGACACTATGTCACGGGCCAGACTATTCATATAATCTCCAGGATCAATCCTCTTCGTGTACTAATGAACAAGCCATGCGTTCTTAATTCCTGACTTGCGACTTGGGCGATGTTATTAACACCGTATGACATGGTGTACGTCCCTCAGAAGTCCATTAAAGGCCAAGCATTGGCTGATTTCCTAGCTGCTCATCCGATCCCGGAGACCTCCAAGCTATACGAGGACATTCCCGACGAAGTTGCAGAGTGTAATTCCGCGCAGAGTGTAATTCCGCAATGGAAGGCGATGCATGGCAACTATTCTTCGATGGTGCCTCCAGAACTGGTCCCAGAGGAAACGTGGTCTCAGGAGTAGGAATTATCCTGGTTACTCCTAATAAGCTTGTCATCTATCGAGCGTATTCTCTCAATGAGCCCTATTCTAACAATGTGGCAGAGTATAACGCTGTATTAATTAGGCTCCAAGTCGCTAAAGAATTGGGCGTCGAATCTCTGGAAGCTTTCGGTGACTCTCTGCTGATCGTCAATCAAGTCAGAGGAATATATGAAGTCCGGAATCCAGATCTCATCCCTTATCACCAAGCAACGGTCGAGATAGCCATGACATTCAAAGGATTCTTCCTGGAACATGTACTCCGATCTCAGAATCTAGAAGCTGATGCCCAAGCCAGTCTAGCTGCAGATTTAGCTATTCCTATAAGAAGGCAGAATTCGGCGATCCTTCTTAATAAAGATTAATTCTGTGTGAAAAACAACTTTCACATAGAACGCAGCTACGCTGTGAACACAGATCCTCCCAGGAGAGACTGAAGAAGCCCCTTTATAGATTTTGTGGCATACGGAATCTTGTTGAAGGACTCTAAAGAAGCAGTATCCGTCAAAAGATGATCATTACGCTTCTATTTCTAGGCGTCCTCACAGTGTCTATATCGTCGGACCTACGACGGACTACTATTGAGATGTCTCTCAGATGATGAGGCATAGCGGATCATTCGTGAAGCTCACGACGACGTATGCGGAGCGCATCAACCCGGTCCTAAGCTACAGGATCGCATCAGGAGAATGGGCTATTACTGGCCTACTATGATCACATATGCAATAAAGTATGCAAGACAGTGCAGAGCCTGTCAGGTCCACGCAGACTTTATCCATCAACCTCCTGAACATCTATATCCTACGGTTGCATCCTGTCCTATTCACCCATCTTCTTCCAGAGGTCACCGGTTCATACTGGCCATCACGGATTATTTCTCCAAATGGGCAGAGACGATCCCTCTTGCTGAGGTGAAGGCATCTAATTTGATCAGCTTCATCAAGCATCATGTCATTTATCATTTTGGTATACCCCGAAGGATAATTCATGATAATGGACCTCAGTTCATCAGCCAAGCGTTTCATCGATTTTGCGATAAAAATTGAATACAAAATATGGCCTCTACGGCATATAATCCTGCTGCTAATGGTTTGATGGAAGCTTTCAACAAAACCATTATCAAGATCTTGAAAAAGTTCGTCTCTTCGAACAAGAGGGATTGGAATGAGGAGCTGGGAGAATATCTCTGGGCATACCGCACAATGGTACGAGCACCGACAGGTTGCACCCCATTCTCACTGGTTTACGGGAGCGAAGCAGTTCTCTCCATCGAAATCCAGATTCCGTCACTCAGGATAGCCGTGGCTAATGAGCTGACTCAAGAAAAGAACGACCTTTTAAGGCTTCAAGAGCTGGAAGGATTAGACGAGAAATGCCTCCAAGCTCAACAGCGCATCGCGTTCTACCAAGCACGCATTTCCAGAGCTTTTAATCAAAAAGTAAAGAAAAGAGTGTTCAAAGTTGGCGAGCTAGTCTTAGCTGTGAGAAGGCCGATGATTCTTACTCACAGAAGTAAGGATAAATTCTAGCCCAAATGGAAAGGTCCTTATGTGATCGAGACGACGTTCTCAAATGGCGCTTACAAGTTGGCCAAGCCTAATGGAGACTTGTTGATGGCTCCCATCAATGGAAAATTCCTGAAGAGGTACTATGCTTAACCTCCTTTGCTCAAGTGGAATAAGGCAAAAATCTCATTCTGACAAAACTACTTCCAAAACGAAACTAGTTGGATCGTATTCTATCATGTCCATATAACCTCTGAATAGATATATCCTGCTAAAACTTACCGAGAGTATATCACGTCCATATTACCTCTGATATAACTTTCACCCAAACTTGTCATTTATATTCCAAAATGATGGGTCCACAAAGTCAGATGAAAGCCTCTTTATTATTCCCAAAAAAGAGCAAAATTATATTGGAAAGCAAAAAAGTACATCATTTGGGAGGAGCGGTCAGGTCACAAATCTGCTACGCCAGAGCAACCATTCTCTTATCCCGGGAGTTCAAGATGTCGGCGCGAGCCTGTTCCAACCTTGCCGCATCGTTGTTCAAAGCAGCTAGCTCAGACCGAGCCCGCACAAAACCTGAGTGGAAAGCACCCACACGCGTCAGATTCTGCTGAACAGTCGCCCGTCGTTCCTTTAGCATATCTTGGGCTGCCGAAAAAGAGAGAGCCTTCGCCTCTACTCGAACAAGCTCCTCTCTCAATCTGTGGGCCCTCGCTGTCTCTTTCTCATATTCGACTTTGTACTGAGTCAGCTCAGGAATGACGTACTCCAAATGGACACGTTCTTCGTCCATCTCCTATTGATGTGCCTGGATGGATTTATTTAGGGCTTCCATTTTGCCCAGCAAGCTTTGCAGTCAGGGAGTCGTACCTAGCTTGAACGAGACCATCAATGCTGCCTTGAGATAGCTACAAATATTCGTTAATGGGTTACTCCAAACCAGTAACTATCTGCTCCAGGGTATCAGCTATCCCAGTATCGTTGAACTCTCTGATCGGCGCTATCGCAGACTGAGAGGACCTCCTCAGCGCCTCGAAGCTCAGATTCTTCTCCAACACCATTGATATCAATATCTTCATAGTGGTGTAGAAGATACTGGTGTACTGCTCGGTCAGCATGGCTAGATTCGAGTGGACGCTAGGAGTGGCCGCAATATTGGCGAATCCCCCTCTAGGAACGACCGCAGACGATGTTGCCACAATCGTCGCCTCAACAGGTGGCACGACAAAAGAAGATGCGCCAATACCGGACAAAGCAACCGGCGCACTCAAAGGAGGCATTGTCGCAATGACAGGCTCATCCTCCTCTTGAGATATCGGAACCCTCTCGGGCGAGCCGGCACTCGAAAGTGTCTTCTCTTCGAAGCCGGGTACCTCCACGTCATCGCCAGGAGCTGAAACAGTGCCAAAGGTCATATCAACACTGCCCTCCCCAAAGATGTCTTCCCCTGAAAAGAAGACAAAGGGAAGTTAATGTCGAAATGATGTTAAACTTTTCTAAAAAGAGGCGTAAAGATGATATTTACCCATGGCCGATGGCATATATGTCGCGTCGACAGCCAGTACAGCTAAATCATTTCTTAGTGATGCTAGGCAAGCTGTCATACCTGGAGAAGGGGGTACGCTAATGAACATCGGCAGGTACTCTTCCGAATCTTTGCCGAGATCCACTAGAGGTTCACCAGGTAGAATCTCGCTGGGTGCACCTACAGACATGGCAGGGGTTTCTCCCGATGCTAACTTGGATAAAGATATCCATATCCGGCTCAGGCTCGAAGGCGATCTCGCTCCACTACCCGAAGCGGTAGCAGCGACAGCAGCCTCCAGCAGAAATTCTCCGGCACCGCCAGCCGGGACTGTCTAGGTTCCCTCTCTAAAAGGCGAGGAACCTCCAATCAAAGAATCATCCCCAATATGGGGAGATGCAGGCTCACTTCTAGGAGCCTCATTATCGGGAATCCGGAGAGGACGAGTAACCGTCTTCTTCTTTCTCTTGCGAGGGAAAGTCTCCTTCGGAGCAGGAGCCCTTCGCTTCCCAGAGATTACCAAAGGCCCTGCAGGCAGAGGTATTTAACCCCGTGATACCGCCAACAGAGGCTAACGGATTCTTCACCCTCGTCAGAAGAAACCGAGGGAATTTTGGCTCTTCCCCTATGCTTGGAAGAGGGCATCCTAAAACTTCTATGCATATCGAAATCGCGATGGAAGGTGTTGGTTACCACATAGAACTGGGCATACGAGTAGAGAATACGCAGTTCCGTGGAAAGTGAAATGACGGGCACGGTAAAAGTTGCCTCAGTATAACCCATGATGAAATATCACCATCCTTTGGCTCAATCAATGAGTCCACCCCTGGACCTGAAGCTGGTGACGGCGTTGCCCACATGCAACTGGTCGTACCCAAATTACCTGGCAAACCGACTAGGCAGGTAGGGCTCGAAGAAGCAATGGTCTTCACTTCTGTACAGTAAATGGGAAGGTCTAATACAGACCAACCAATTAAAAGACTCAGGAGAAAGAACGGTCTACCCGTCGCCAACGTCCTGAAGTCTGATCCCCTGTTGATTGAGATGTACAGGGGGGACAGTGCAGAAGAGCTTCCAGCTGTGGCCAAAATTTAGCACCCGCCGACAGTCTAAAACTGTGGTTACGTTCCAGGAGGAATTCTTGTAGTTCAACAAGAAACTAGCCCCCGAACTACTGCTAGAGCCGGAAGACATCACCCTGGGGTTATGGAGAATTAACCATCCCATCAAATACAGGTATGGTAATTCTACCCTGGGAAGGCTATCACGCCGAGTTTCATCAGCGAGCAGCCCGTTAGTCATGGCCCTCAGGCCAGCTTGTATGCGGCACACCATGGCAGGGAGCAAGCCCAGTCTTGCCCCGAACACCAGACGCACTGCAGGCCATAACGTGTAGCGGTGAATGCGGTCCGCAGATGCGATGCCGGGTACCACCAGTCGGCGCAGCCATATGGAGAGGAAGCCAGCCAGTTGAGCTTCCCTGGACAGAGGCCTGCGGCAACGCCTCAAATAGCTGTAGGTCTTAGTGCCTGCAGGATACTTCCCTATCCCTTCGTCGAAGATCTGGTCGGGAGCCTCAACGTCTTCCATAAGATCGTCGACTACCTGAGCATTGAGCACGCTTAGAGGATTCAAAGGCTGATCCTTCGTATCCAAGACCTTCTCTGGCTTAGCAGTCCTGGACCGGTGAAAGAAGAGGTAGGACGTCCATTTATTGACATGAGCTAAATCTGAGGGCTCACCATAAAAAGCGGTGCAAGGGAGGTAGTGGAACATCATCTCCTGGTACACTTCCACTACCCGAGGGTCTGAATCCCCCAGCTCCCGGTTCGTGGAAACATGCTCTTTAAATGGAGTATCCCCCATCGACAGTCTCGAGATCTCTGCCATCTCGTGGAGGGCCAATCCCAACTCCCCCAGTGGAGTGGCGAAAGTCCCGGTGAGCGAGATATATCGCTCCATCAGTGCCAGAAACAGGTTGGGGTTGAGAGGTAACCCAATACTGGTAGCATTCACAGCTGCATACAGACCAATGCCCTCCAGCTCGGTCTCAAAATGCTTTAGGGCCCATTCAGCTAAGCGAGCCCATCGAAGATTTGTGGGGGTGATCCACCCTCCTGTCCGAGGATTCACCTTAGGGTATACTCCCCCGTGTCCCATAAAATCATTACAGAAATTCGGTAATTGGACCGGCTGGATCACTAAACTATCTTCACTCGGGACACTGCCCGGGTACAGACCCCTGAACGGCATCATAGAGCCGGAAGGGCGGCTGACAAACGACCCCTGGTCAGCTCCTTTCAGATGAAATATCTTTCCCGGCCGGCCGTGAAGATCGGGAGTCAGCGTCCACGACATCCTCCTGGGATGTGTAGCATGAAAGAATGCCGAGATGGGATAGTCTCTCGGCATCTTGGGCAGATACAGAACCAAGCCCCCGGTAGGGAAAACCCAGAGTTCTTTCTTGGGCTTCGTCTGGGACTGTTTATCAATCATGTCCCCGAAGAGGAAAGCCTGCTTTACCTATTGGTCCCCGTCTATGTACGTCAGGGGCTCTCCGTTGATCATATTCAGCAGCGTCCGCTCGCCTTGAGCCAAAATCAGGATTCCCCTTCCTTCAAGGTTCTGGGGTCCAGAGATGGGAAATGTCACATGGGACAGATCCTCCAAGTAGTTGGAGTACAGCATCCCGGCAACGGAACCCATCATCTCAGCCAATGGAGACGCGTGCAAGTTAACTGCGAAATGCAAGAAAGACAAGTCAGTTTCTATAATCTTGCAGCATATGCCAAAAATCAACAGTCTGTGCTTTATGCCAAGACTGCAAAAACTTGAGCTTTTACGCTGGGATCCTATTCCGAGGCATAAAATTCAAGACTGGCAGTATACTCAAAGTTTCGACAGTCTGTATTTTACGCCAGACTGCCAAAATTTGAGTTATTATGCCGGAACTTCCATCCCTGCATAACACTCAAATTTTATAGTATATGCCAACTTTCGACAGTCAAAGCTTTTATGCCAGACTACGAAAATATGGAGTTTTTGCGCTGAAACATTAGAAATATGGGCGTAAAAGATGAAACATCTCTGTGCATCATCTTTCTCGAAGAGGCTATCAGCACAGAAGACGACCTAGCGCGTTCACGTACAACATGTGCGAAGGATTTTCAGTCGTTCTTTTTCGTCCCAAAAGCTCTACCTTTAAGGCCGGGTGCACTGCTCGTCGGCGGGACACTTCGCTCAGAATGAAGCTCGCCTTGCCCTACCGAAGTCATTCTCGCTTGGCCAGAGGAGCGAGAAAAAGAATCAACCTTCTTTTCCTTAGAGGAGGAGAGTTATTTCGAGGCCATTACTGGAAACTTTGAAGGCTCGGAAAAGAAACGAAGAAGAACTCAAACAGTCAAAAGCTTTCTTTCGCAGAAGACGGATGAAAAGTTTTTCTCTCAGAAACTTGGGGTATATATATAGAGTTCGGATGGACTCCTCGAATCCCGAACCAAATCTCACATTTAATATTCGGTTATGATTGGGGACTACGTCAGCCTATTACTCAGATAAGGCGGACAGTCCGCGAATTCGAAAAGTTTTCGTGCAAAGCATATTCGTAATTTTTACGCTAAAGAGCTTTCTACGCTCGACGGCTACAGATCTACGGTTTTACGCTCAGAGGCTATAAGTCTATGGTTTTACGCTCGGATGCTTTTATGCTCGGTAGCTTTTACGCTCGAGAGGCTACAAACCTACGACTTTACGCTCAGCAGCTACAAATCTATAATTTCACGCTCGGTAGCTTTTACGCTCAGAGGCAACAAATCCACAACTTCACGCTCGGAAGATTTCCTTTTCAGAAGCTACAAATCTACAGTTTCTACGCCCGGATGCTCTCATGCTCAGCAGCTTTTACACTCGAGAGGCTACGAACTTATGATTTCACGCTCATCTACAGATCTATGACTTTCCGCATATCTAAAAAATACGCAGGCCAGAGTACAGTATATCTGAATAATTCTCAAGGCGGTCAATTGTAAGGGTTCGCACAGAAGGTACTCCTTCTTGACCTCAAAATATCCCAAGTACCCAAAGCATATAGAGTTCAACATTGAAAGTTACTCTTCTTCATGGGTCGATTCGAAGTTCATCCAGAATCCAGTCTGAATATTTCATCTACAGTTCAAGATGGCAACTCAATTTTTGACAGCCATTTCTCGCCCTGTTCCAAGGGATTTTCGAGAAATCATTCTTGAAGATGATGGTCTGAACAAGAATTCTGTTTATCAGAAGTGACAATTCAGAATTCTACGTAGTTCCTCATTGCTAACAGTAGAACAGTTCGAACACTCGACTGTTAAGCAGCTTTCTGCGCATCCTTAGTCATGTGTAAAAGACAGGACAGGACCTAGCACTCTTTCTAACAGAGTCGGCATAAAGTTACCAGACGTGTCGAATCTACACCAATTCAGACTTCACAGTAAAGTATATGGCAAGATGATCATATGCACAGAAGAAGACGATTTTATTAAAACCATGATTACATATGAGGGAAATCCAGTCTACAAGGGTTTTTCTTTATTTTCATGATTACATATGAGGGAAATCCCGTCTATAAAGGACTCCCTCATCGTCGTCTAAAGATCGCACCCAGAATCTGTTCTGTCAGGTTCTCGTATGGGCAGAATTCTTCATCCATCTTCTCCAGCAGTTAATCAGTGTCCGCAAACCGACTGACATATGATCAACGGCGGGAGGATACAAAACTAGGCCTGCTTAAATTATACAGATCCCATCCTCCGTATGCCGTGACAGATTGAGTTGAGATATTTTACCCAACTCAATACTGGAGGACAGAGCCAGTTTGTCTGCTCTCGTCCACGGACAACGGGAGAAGATACAGCTTGCAAGCTGTGTGGTCAAATGAGACCCTTCCTCTCTCCCGGAGAATCGCCATACAAAGTTGCTGATTATCCCGAGCAAAGGAGACTATGATATCCTTCCATGATCCATCGTTGCAGAGGATATTTGCTCGAAGACGCCTTCTTTTTTGGCTCCTTACATGCTGGAAGAACATGGTATTCTTCTCACTCAAGTCAACCCGACGAACTCTGGCGATCATCTCTGTGTGGTGAAGGAAATGTGGGAAGAACAGGTTAACTCCTCAGCCTTTTATAGGCGAAAGAGATCACGCTGAATCCCAAACGGATCCCCAATAACTCCGCCATAAAGTCAGCCTTGAAAGAACGTGTCAGACTTGACCGTTTTAGAGCATTTCAAATTACGAGGAACATTTCATGCTTTATTCAAAGCGTTTCAAATTACGAAGAATTTAAAAGCTTTGAAGGGGGTCTTGTAGAAGCATAAAAAATACGCTGGATAGCTCTACGCAGCATATTGATGTAGGGTAGCGTAAACAGAGGACCTCAGAGCCATCAACGTGCAACAGAGCTTCTCCGCTGAGCATAGCGTAAAATATAAGCTCAAGGATTATCCGCGTAATATAGTATATCTAGGCTGCTTCAGCGTAAAAAGGGTGCTATATCGCCTTTATGGCGTAAAACTCATCCACTTTCAATGCAGCATTGAAGTATACGAGGAACGCTTCGTATTCTTCGAAATGAAGCTGTCAGATCATGCAATGAACCTGACATCTGGACTCCTGACAAAGAGTATTGCACGACTACCCAGACGACGGCTATAATGATGGCGCGGCGCAGCAACCCAGACTGTCATTTACTGCCATTTTCTTGGCGTAAACCGCTTTTACGCATACAAAGGAATACGTTGCCTAATTTTACACAGGCAGATGTGAGCTGTTTATGCTCCGCTGAAGACAAACCGCCTACGACGTTAAAAGCTGCTCTTCGTACAGGGCTAGAGGCACGTCTCTGCATTTAATGTACAGAGTGATGACAGAACTCGAGGCACATCTCTGCATTTAATGCGCAGAGTGATGACAGAACTCGAGGCACGTCTCTGCATTTAATGCGCAGAAGGGTGGCAGACCTTCAAAATATGCCTCTGCATTTAATGCGCAGGATAATGGCGGATCTCCGCATTTATTGCAGGAGATTTGATTAAATATCACCGAACCGTCGTTTAGTGACATCCCCTTTGCGTAAACTGCTTTTACGCATACAAGGGAATACGCTGCCTAGTTTTACACAGGTAGACGTGAGCTTCCTACGCTCTGCAGAAGACAAACAGGCTGCCACGTCAAAAGCTGCTCTTCGTACAGGGCTCGAGGCACGTCTCTGTATTTAATGTGCGGAATGATGGCAACTCTTCGAAGACACGCCTCTGCATTTAATGCGCAGGATGAGGGCAGATCTCTTCATTTAATGCAAGAGATTTGATTATATCTCCAAAAGCTATAATTTTGGCTAAAACGTCAACATCATCTCGGCTTCTACGCCCACTCGGCCTCTATGCCCACTCGGCTTCTACGCCTATTCGGCTTCTATGCCTACTTGCCTTCTACGCCATGGTGACAGTTATTGGCTTCTACGCCAACCTCTTCTACACAAAGGATAACTACCTACGTGGCTTCTACGCCGTGATCTTCGCAGCAGTTATACGCGTTGTCCCTTAGTTGGACACAAGTCACACGCTCATTCAAAAGGTCATCTATATGCGGGCTATGGTTATTGTAATCCCCCTGATTTTAAAAGAATTTTAATTTGGATTTTTACAATTTTTCTGGAATTTTCTTGGATTTTTTCTCTAATTAAATTCAGGTTCTTTAATTATTAAAGAATTTTTAAATATTAATAAATAATATTAAAATATTATGAAAATAATATTTTATGGTGTAAAATAGAAAACCAGACATAGGATAATTTTTCGAGAATTTATTGGACCCCTGATGGATTTTTTAAAGCCCTAAATACTAAATAATTAATTAAACCAAAATAAACCGGGTTTTATTTAAATAAACCAAACCAAACCAAATAGAACCAAACCGGCCGGTCCAGTTAAACCAAACTGCCCCTAGGCCTAATGGGTCGGATCCGGGTTTAATCTGACCCGGCCCGCATAACCCGACCCGCCTATTGATTTCGGATCGGGTCGGATCCGCCTGACCCGACCCGACCCGACCCGGCCACCCGCAACCCGAAACCTCATCTCCCCCAACGCAACCGACGCCTGATCTCCTTCGCCGGCAGTTACGCACCCGCCGCCGGCCGACTACTCCTCTTCCTCTCCCCGCAACCGCCGTCCCCTCCGCTCCGGCTTCCCCTCACCGGACGCCGCCTCTCCCTCTCCCTCGACCTCTATATAAAGCCCTAAACCCAGCCTTGCTCCGGCCAAATCTCTCCACCACCGGCTGCCCGACGGCCGTAACCCTAGCCACCCCAGTCGCCTCTCCTCCGCTCGACCTGCCCCCGACCGGCGCCGCCTCCTTCGCCAGTCGCCTCCGCCCAGATAGCAACCGAGCAGTAGCAGCATAGAGCCACAGTGCCGCCGACTCCGGTCGTCAGCCACCGGACAGCCCTCGCCTCCTCCTCCGGCGCGTCCAGCAGCCCTCGCCGGCCTCGCTCAGCCCTGACACGAGTCAGACACAACCCTAGATGAAGTACGGACACAGTAAACCCTAGCTTCTGTGTGTTTTGTGTCGGACACCATGTCCAGGACACAGGATACAACTCGGATTTTTAGACCACTTCAGGTACTTGTAACTTTTTGCTCGTAGCTCGGATTTCGATTCCGTAAATTGTATCGCGTAGCCTGTATGACCCTCTCGGTGCCCGGATAAACCGCTCGGGGCATCGTGTCCTGTGGTAATCGCACACCGCGATCCAAAAATAGGAAAACCAGACCCTGTTTCACCCCGGTATCGAGTACGCCCCGCCAAACGGGATGACTTGGTCGCGTACGGTCTTCACCGATACGTGCGCGTCGTTGATACGAACGTGCAGAATTTTGCAGAAGCTGATTCGGATGTGCGTGCACACCGGAATCAGTGCATATCCACGGACATCGCCCCGTATTCGACTTTTCTGGATCTTGCTGTAACTTAGTGTACACACGTCGGATCGAGACAAAACTTGCGCCATCGGACTCGTAGCAATACGCTGGTCCCGTGAGCCAAGTTTGGTTCGATTCTGAGAACGTTGACAAAATCGTGTGTCGTGGGCCCCACAGGCTCCACCCGACGGGCGATTTTGAGAACGGCTCTTCGGAATCCAATTCTGAAAGTTCTGTTGGGTTCATATCATCGTTCCTGACCTGTTGACACTAAGTTGGACTAATTTGGAGATCTTTGACCCTGACGCATTTTTCGGTGCAAAGCGGCCCACATTTGGACCCCGTCTTGACCCAAAAATGACGTTTTTGCCCTTGTCTCCAAATTGGACTCAAGGACATGCGTTCCTAGCTGATTAATATTTTCTGGACCTGATGGTGATATTTGTTTCAGCAACTGGAGTACTGCTTGGAAATCCAACTGAAGCTCGAGCTACAATTGGAACAGGAAACCCAGGCAAGTGTACCTTGCCATAAAATGCAGTTATTGATTCATTTTGATTCTCTTGCTTTAATTTCTGTGACTGTTGTACTTGCTCTATCGAGTTCTTTATACCCAGGACACCTGACACAAAGCATGATACAGAATCTTCCTGATTATTCAAGGGGGTTTTGTATAGGTTATAGATTTCATGATTTAAGCTTTATTTTCTTAGAGCATGACTGACTACATTAGTTTTAATCTTGCGTAACATGAACATTGAGAACTGTGACGTGAGATTACATTGGGTGGGGAGAGTATTACCATATCAAGGCTGAATATATATATTATACTGTGTAATCTGGATGTGTCCTAGTCTCTGACACAGAGCTTTGGCACCTGTACTGGCCCTTCGAGAAAATACTGCTATGGTTTCTTGTCACTGATCCTGTAGTAGTCTCAGCCTGAGTATGAATAATAACTCTCACTTGCATTATCACTTAGCTGGTTATTTAATTACCCTGTTGTTTCCTTTATTTCTGCACTGTATTATATTTTGGCTTGTGTTTTCTGTACCTTGCTATGTCCCCTGAGGACCTGGAATGGATTATGTCCCCAGATTTAGCAGACGAGATCTACCCTGAGGTGTACGGAACAGAAGCACTACTCGGAGCAGTACCTGAACCTCAGGACGAGGTAATCGCTGAGGACTTCTCCTGAACAATTGCTTCGCCATGCTCAGTCTTTATGGCAAATAGACTTTATTTTCTGTTTAATTAAACTCTTTATTTTCTGTCTTTGAGAACTTGTGTAAACAGACTTAATATCGGATTGTTCTCCGATTTATATATTTTGACTGTTGTTGTTTAATATTTCTTTTGCTGATGTTGCTATCTTATATCTGTGGATGAGAATAGTAAAACCCTGACTGATGTAATACAACTTAAGTATGCCCGATGGATCCATTAAATTGGGTTTGTCTATCGGTGCATGCTGCTGGCCATTATCACGCATCCAGTCCCTCGGTATTTTGGGACTGGGGCATGACATAGTTTTTTTTGGTGGCCCATGCAGGTCAACAACTAAATTGTTCGGTTTCAACTTAGGGACCGAACAGGCCTGCAATAAGAATAGAATAAGTTTTTAGGATCTCATCCACTTGCTTGAATCGTTTTTGATATCTGTACCGTATTCGAACTAATTTTTGACTTGCATCTTGCCTTGACTCCTGTGCGCCTCTTATAGTTTATTGTTGATGCAGAGTAATGGATTCACGAGAAAATGACGGAACTCCAGCAAGAACACCAATAGGTGCTGAAGCCACCTACGGAGAAGAGGAAGTGACGCTATTGAGTAAAGATCCCTCTACTCACCGAAGTAGCCAAGCAGATCCGCAATCTTCTATATTTCGGCGTGATGATATTCCACCTCCGCCCCAGTTCACTCCTCAGATGCCTGTCTTTCCACCAGGACCAGCAATAGACGGACCGCAGATGTTCCAGATGTTCTACGCAATGATGCAAGCCCAGCAACAGATCCAAACCGAAGCCCAACTCCGCGAGGCTGAGTACTTGAGGAACAGCCTAGTAAATGCACTGGAGCAGGCCAACCTACCAGCTAGAAGGCAACCGACGGGCTCTATCACTGACTTTCGCCAGTTGAAGCCCCGTACCTTTTTTGGCAAGGAGGGACCAACAGAAGTGCATGAATGGCTCACCAACATTCGGCATCAATTAGAAGCAGCTGAGCTTCCACAAGAACGTTGGATGACCGCCGTCAGAATGCAATTGACGGACAATGCTCATCACTGGTGGCTATCCGAGGAGACTAGGCTCGGACTAGACCGAGTTACTTGGGAAGAGTTCTCCAGACTCTTCCAGAAGATATACATTCCGGCTATCGCTCGATCTGAACTTCGGGACAAGTTCAATCGCCTCACTCAGGAAGCTATGACGGTGGAAGATTACAATGCCGAGTTCATTCGTCTGAGTCGCTTCGCTCCTACCTTGATCCCGACAGAAGTAGACAATGCTGAGAATTTTTTCGATGGACTCAACATCGAGCTATAAAAACTGATTGGATCCGTCGCACCAACTTCGTACTCGGACGTCCTTGCTGCAGCCCGACGCATGGAGCGCGTCACCAGGAGAGAAACCAGTCTGAAGCGGCCTTTCCCATCAGCAACATCCAAAGTACCACAAGAAGAAGCTACAAAGAGACCTCATCTACAGCAACAGCAGAAAGCAGCTATACCACAAGTGATAGTCCTCTCTACTTGTCACTACTGTGGCAAATCAGGCCATATCGCCAAGGAATGCTGACGCAGGTTAGGACTGTGCTTAGGTTGCAGATCCAGACAGCATGCAGTGAGGGACTGCTCTGAGCGTAGAGAAGCACTAAGGGCAAACCAACAAGCTCTACCAGTACCAGGAGGACATCAACCAAGGCCACCCTTGGCACATCAAGCAGCACCCTACCAGCAAGCTCAGCAACATCAGAGAGCACCACTTCAAGGATGCGGCCAAGTTTTCGCGATGACTGTGGGAGATGCGCAGAACCATGGAGTTGCTAATGCGCGTAAGTCTTTATAGTTGTTCCGTTTCTAGCATTTCTGTAGTTCGTGCCTGCTGGTTCGTGACCCCAGACTTGACCTGATAACTTTAACCTGTTAATAATTAATAACCTAGTGTTAATCTAGTGTTGAACTTGATAATAACCTCGAATTGTTAAACTAATATGTTTTAAATATAACCTGGTTTTCTAAAAACTGTAATTTCCTAAATTTCTCACATTTGGGAAATTGTATAACTTTTAATACTTAGGGAAATAATTTTTTCTAGGTGTTACTCTCAAACCTTGATTCTCCTTGATTTTGTTTTGCTTCGAACAATGGTTGCAACCGTGTCATCTCTGTTGACCGGTTAATCTTTGATTGCGAGGACGCAATCCTCTTAAGGGGGGTATATTGTAATCCCCCTGATTTTTAAAGAATTTTAATTTGGATTTTTACAATTTTTCTGGAATTTTCTTGGATTTTTTCTCTAATTAAATTCAGGTTCTTTAATTATTAAAGGATTTTTAAATGTTAATAAATAATATTAAAATATTATAAAAATAATATTTTATGGTGTAAAATAGAAAACCAGACATAGGATAATTTTCTGGGAATTTATTGGACCCCGAATGGATTTTTTAAAGCCCTAAATACTAAATAATTAATTAAACCAAAATAAACCGGATTTTATTTAAATAAACCAAACCAAACTAAATAGAACCAAACCGGCCGGTCCAGTTAAACCAAACCGCCCCTAGGCCTAACGGGTCGGATTCGGGTTCAATCCGACCCGGCCCGCATAACCCGACCCGCCTATTGATTTCGGATCGGGTCGGATCCGCCTGACCCGACCCGACCCGACCCGACCCAGCCACCCGCAACCCGAAACCTCATCTCCCCCAACACAACCGACGCCTGATATCCTTCGCCGGCCGTTACGCACCCGTCGCCGGCCGACCGCTCCTCTTCCTCTCCCCGCAACCGCCGTCCCCTCCGCTCCGGCTTTCCCTCACCTGACGCCGCCTCTCCCTCTCCCTCGACCTCTATATAAAGCCCTAAACCCAGCCTTGCTCCGGCCAAATCTCTCCGCCACCGGCTGCCCGACCGCCGTAACCCTAGCCACCCCAGTCGCCTCTCCTCCGCTCGACCTGCCCCCGACCGGCGCCGCCTCCTTCGCCAGTCGCCTCCGCCCAGATAGCAACCGAGCAGCAGCAGCATAGAGCCGCAGTGCCGCCGACTCCGGTCGTCAGCCACCGGACAGCCCTCGCCTCCTCCTTCGGCGCATCCAGCAGCCCTCGCCAGCCTCGCTCAGCCCTGACACGAGTCGAACACAACCCTAGACGCAGTACGGACACAGTAAACCCTAGCTTCTGTGTGTTTTGTGTCGGACAACGTGTCCAGGACACAGGACACAACTCAGATTTTTAGACCACTTTAGGTACTTGTAACTTTTTGCTCGTAGCTCGGATTTCAATTCCGTAAATTGTATCCCATAGCCTGTATGACCCTCTCGGTGTCCGAACAAACCGCTCGGGGCATCGTGTCCTGTGGTGATCGCACACCGCGATCCAAAAACAGGAAAACCAGACCCTGTTTCACCCCGGTATCGAGTACGCCCCGCCAAACGGGATGACTTGGTCGCGTGCGGTCTTCACTGATACGTGCGCGTCATTGATACGGACATGCGGGATTTCGCAGAAGCTGATTCGGATGTGCGTGCACACCGGAATCAGTGCGTATCCGCGGACATCGCCCCGTATCCGACTTTTCTGGATCTTGCTGTAACTTAGTGTACACACGTCGGATCGAGACAAAACTTGCATCATCGGACACGTAGCAATACGCTGGTCCTGTGAGCCAAGTTTGGTTCGATTCTGAGAACGTTGACAAAATCGTGTGTCGTGGGCCCCACAGGCTCCACCCGACGGACAATTTTGAGAACGGCTCTTCGGAATCCAATTCTGCAAGTTCCGTTGGGTTCGTATCATCGTTCCTGACCTGTTGACACTAAGTTGGACTGATTTGGAGACCTTTGACCCTGACGCATTTTTTAGTGCAAAGCCGCCCACAATTGGACCCCGCCTTGACCCGAAAATGACGTTTTTGCCCTTGTCTCCAAATTGGACTCAAGGACAGGCATTCCTAGCTGATTAATATTTTCTGGACCTGATGGTGATGTTTGTTTCAGCAACCAGAGTACTGCTTGAAAATCCAACTGAAGCTCGAGTTACAATTGGAACAGGAAACCCAGGCAAGTGTACATTGCCATAAAATGCAGTTATTGATTCATTTTGATTCTCTTGCTTTAATTTCTGTGACTGTTGTACTTGCTCTATCGAGTTCTTTATACCCAGGATACCTGACACAAAGCATGATACAGAATCTTCCTGATTATTCAAGGGGGTTTTGTATAGGTTATAGATTTCATGATTTAAGCTTTATTTTCTTAGAGCATGACTGACTGCATTAGTTTTAATCTTGCGTAACATGAACATTGAGAACTGTGACGTGAGATTACATTGGGTGGGGAGAGTATTACCATATCAAGGCTGAATATATATATTATACTGTGTAATCTGGATGTGTCCTAGTCTCTGACACAGAGCTTTGGCACCTGTACTGGCCCTTCGAGAAAACACTGCTATGGTTTCTTGTCACTGATCCTGTAGTAGTCTCAGCCTGAGTATGAATAATAACTCTCACTTGCATTATCACTTAGCTGGTTATTTAATTACCCTGTTGTTTCCTTTATTTCTGCACTGCATTATATTTTGGCTTGTGTTTTCTGTACCTTGCTATGTCCCCTGAGGACCTGGAATGGATTATGTCTCCAGATTTAGCAGACGAGATCTACCCTGAGGTGTACGGAACAGGAGCACTACTCGGAGCAGTACCTGAACCTGAGGACGAGGTGATCGCTGAGGACTTCTCCTGAACAATTGCTTCGCCATGCTCAGTCTTTATGGCAAATAGACTTTATTTCCTGTTTAATTAAACTATTTATTTCCTGTCTTTGAGAACTTGTGTAAACAGACTTAATATCGGATTGTTCTCCGATTTATATATTTTGACTGTTGTTGTTTAATATTTCTTTTGCTGATGTTGCTATCTTATATTTGTGGATGAGAATAGTAAAACCCTGACTGATGTAATACAGCTTAAGTATGTCCGATGGATCCATTAAATTGGGTTTGTCTATCGGTGCATGCTGCTGGCCATTATCACGCATCTAGTCCCTCGGTATTTTGGGACTGGGGCGTGATAATGGCCAGCAGCATGCACCGATAGACAAACCCAATTTAATGGATCCATCGGGCATAGGCGTGACAGTTATTGTAACTGTTGTGTAAAAGGGTGCTGTACTTTCCACTACTCGGTTTCTACGCCGACTGAGTTGTCACGCCCCAGTCCCAGAATACGTAGGGCTAGGAATACGTAACACGCCAGCCGTATGTATACGAACTCGAATATATGGAAACCATATACACACGTACGCTGTACATGAATATCCAATCCACAGTGGTAAATATATGTCATAACAAGTCACACGCAGTTCTATATCTCATCCACAGCACAAATAATAGAATAATGGAAATCAATAACTGTATATCAAAGAAGCAGTCTCAAATAGTAATCTCAAAGTGTGATAGTCGGGTGGAAACAAATCCACTGCAAATCGACTATACTAAACTACTAAAGAGAGAAGAGAATAAACTCTAATATAAGAATAAATGTCTAGAAAAGAATAGCAACTAGAATCTCTAAACAGCTGCAAATGAATCACATATAATCAGAAGGTAAGATCTCCTCAGACTGATAGGTAGTGTCAGGTCCAGGTCCATACTCCTGCGGGTACTCCTGCTCATCTATATCTTGAAAGGGACCAGGTCCTCAGAGGGACGTAACAAGATACAAAAAGTACATGCCAATAAAGTACTGAAAATAAACATCCATTGGGGTCGCCTAACCATCTATGTGAATGCAGTTCGAGAACAACTTTCTAACAAGTGGGTTATCTGGCCATAAATAGGATTGGCATGGTTCTCTTAGAGATCCAGGGGCCTACAAAGGTACGGCGCCTTTCGAACGTCGGAGGCCCGCCAAGTAGTATAGGGGTCATCATGACCGCGCATCTCCGGCGGAGCATACGGGTTATACAAGGAAAGTGCAAAGGAACCCAAATGCCTTACTTGTTGTTCTCCCCATCCAATGCTCTAAGCATGTCATGTCCATGACACGATAATACCTCTAATAACCGCCAGGTCTACTAGCATACAAAGTTTCTATTGGCAGTTATCCCTATCCGTCGCACGACCTATACGTACGGTGGCCAGCCGAATACGCAAGTTCGTGTCCTACATGTGACTCACACTCGTGTAAGAATAGTGTCATGGCCAATGAAACATAAATGCCTCATAAAAATAGGGTAGTCTCATAAAGTAGGTCCAATGCATATACATAAATAAAAATATAGTACGACGACACCGTCGTTGTACCCAAGCTTCCTTGGACGCGCAGTTTATATAGCAGTTAAAATAAATGAACTAAATAAACAGAAAATAAACATGCCTCATATGGAATGTAAATACAGTACAATGGCAAGGTATACTTGCCTGGCAAGAAATCTGTAAAGTATACGCGCCCAAATGTCAAGGACAGAACCTGGAACTAAGGACTCCGAACAAACGTCTCCGGATGCTGAAATAAACATTACCAACGTTTCCGAAATGAGCAAAATAGCTAAAAAGTACATCCTTTTTGTCCAATTTGGACACAGGGGCAAAACGGTAATTTTGGGCAAAAGTGGGATCCACGTGTGGCCCACTTGCACCGAAAAGCGTGCCGAGGGTAACAGTCTCTAAATAGGACAAACTATGGGTCAACCAACTCTAAATGTCAATACGAACCCAACGGTATGTCCAAATGTGGATTCCGATGAGCCGTACACAATTTTGTCCAAAAAGTCAACTATGGGCCCGCCAATTGGCGATCTGGTCAACCGTCTCAGAATTGCGTGAAAATTGGGTCACAGGACCAGCGCGTTACCACGAGTCCAGTGGCGTAAGTTTTGTCGCAATCTGACAAGCGTGCACAAAATACGTGCGAGTTCCACAAAAGTTGCGACACGGTGTGTGTCCGCGGATACGGCCTGATTTCGGTGCACACACGCGTCCGAATCAGTCCCCACAAATTTTCACGTGTCCAGTTATACTGCGTGCACCATTTGGTACACTTGGCACACGGCGGGGCGGTCCCGTTTGGCGGGACGCGCTCCGTTTTCCAACTTTTGGAAATCTGGAAAAAGTGGGTGCACGCAGTTTTGTGACGCATTAAACTATGTCCACAGCAACTAGTAGCATAGGATTATTTAACAGAAAATAAAGTAGGTCAAGTATTCTACAGGTATCAAAAAGAATCACCGAATTCGGATCTCTGTGGTGGGAGATACGAACTCGACAATATGGGTGGTCATTCTGGAATTCTGCGATTTCAGAATTCTACCTGCTCGCGCCGACTTGGGCACTATTTTTCACCTAGGGGTACACATTTTTCGAGGTTGGCTATAAAACAAATATTGAAGAGGGTTAAGGGGTGATCATACCTATAAAGACGGAACAACGTTTGGTTAAGCGAGTCGACGGAAAATCACTCCGGAGCGAAGGTGCCTTGAGTGGGAATCTGCAGGGCGCGAGGTCGGAGTCGTCGGGATGGTTGGATGGTTTGGTGGGGCTCTCTGGCTGCGGTGACGGCTATAGATGGGAAGAGGAGGTCTGGAGATTTAGGTTAGGGGTTTTTTTTTGGGAGAGAAATATATATATATATATATATATTATATATTAAGGGGAGAGAGAGGGTGAGTGGAGCGGGTCCGCGGCAAAGGCCGCTGAAGGAAGGGTCGGGTTGAAGTAAATAGGGATGAAGTGGCGGGGGCTTATGTGAGTTGCTGAAGGGTTGCATCAGCAAGTTAGTTGCTGGGAGGGTTCGGTCATATACAAGTTGGCTGTAGCATAAAGTAGTAGTTAGTTGTTATTGTTAATATTATTATTATTATTATTATACTTAATTAGTTTAATTTCTATTAATAATTTTGCTTTCTTTCTTTAAATATATATATATACCTATATATATTTGTATATATATATATATATATTCACACATAAGAAAATTTATATGTTAGGGTAATGCACACCGTTAGGCTAGCAACAGCTCAAGGGGGTCTCCTACATGGAATAAATTTCTAAAAAATCTTGATGGTCCCATAAGTCATCTAAGTGCCCGAACACCTAAAATAAAAATTATTAAAAATCTATTTCTCCTATTTAGACCTAATTACTACAATTTAATTAATAATTAATAAATAAAAGGGTATATACGATTTTCTAGGAAGGGGGTTTTACATTCTACCCAACTTGTAAAAATTTCGTCCTCGAAATTAAAATTAAGCCACGATAGAATGCAAGGATGGTATAAGATATAAATTAACAATGTAAATTCATACCTTGGTCTGCAAATAGGTTCGGAAAATGCTTGCGCATGTTGTCCTCGCGCTCCCAAGTTGATTCTCCTGGCGCGCCATGCCTCCATGCTACGCGAACCAAGGGAATAGACTGGTTCCTCAACACCTTCTCTCGATGATCAAGGATTCCCACGGGTTGCTCTTGGTAAGATAAGCTCGGCCCAATGGTGATCTCTGAATGGTCGAGAACATGACTGCTGTCTGCCATATATCGCCTGAGCTGCGATATATGGAATACGTCATGTACTCCCTCCAGTGAAGGTGGTAGCGCAAGTCGATATGCCACCTCTCCAACTCTCTCGAGCAGGTCAAATGGTCCAATATACCTTGGACTCAACTTGCCGCGCCCTCCGAATCGGATGGTGCCTCTGGTCGGTAATATCCTCAAGAAGACGTGATCGCCCTCTTGGAACTCCAAGGGACGACGATGAAGGTCTGCCCACTGCTTCTGCTTGTCTTGTGCTGCTCGCAAGTGTCCCTGAATTTTCTTGACTGTCTCTACGGTGTTGACCACCAACTCGGGTCCCAAAATCTGACGTTCTCCCACGTCACTCCAACACACAGGAGACCTACATTTTTTTCCATACAATGCTTCAAATGGAGCCATCTGAATACTCGCTTGATAGCTATTGTTGTAAAAAAACTCTACAAGATGTAGGTGGTCCTCCCATGATCCTCCGAAGTCTAACATGCAAGCTCTCAACATGTCCTCCAAGGTCTGAATAGTACGCTCCGACTGCCCATCTGTCTGCGGATGGTAAGATGTACTGAACTTCAGACGAGTACCAAGGCTCTCTTGTATGCTCCTCCAAAAGTGCGATGTGAAGCGCGAATCTCTGTCCGATACAATGCTGACTGGTATGCATTGCAATCTCACGATCTGCCTCATATATAAGTCAGCTAAAGCTTCTGTCGACTGACCCACTCTAAAAGGTATAAAATGGGCTGACTTGGTGAGTCGGTCCACTATTACCCATACTGCATCTCTTCCACTTGGACTCTTGGGAAAACCCGTGACGAAGCCCATAGTGATGTGCTCCCATTTCCACTCTGGAATCGGAAGTGGTTGCAATAATCCTGCTGTCCTCTGGTGCTCCACCTTCACTTGTTGACATACCAGACATTTAGCTACAAAGCGGGCTATCTCTCTCTTTATTCCATGCCACCAAAAGTGTTGTCGTAAGTCACGATACATCTTGGTGCCTCCAGGATGAATAGAATAAATCGAACTATGAGCCTCTGCTATCAGCTCCTGTCGAATCTCTCCATTTGGAACATAAAGACGATTACCACATAGTAATGTCCCATCCTCGTGAATGCGCAATCATGTCTGCTCTCCGGCCTCTGTCCATTCCTTCAGTCTCCTGAATCTGGTATCTGTAGGCAAAGCTGTCTTAATCCTCTCTACCAATGATGATTGTACTTACAAGTTGGCTAGTGTCCTATCTGCTCCGGGTAATATCACTTCAATGCCAAGCTCTTGCAAGTCCTCCAATAGTTCTCTCTGTGCTGTCAAGAAGTAAACTGCTGGCTTTCGGCTTAACGCGTCTGCTACCACGTTAGCCTTGCCTGGATGATAATGTAGCTCTATCTCGAAATCTTTCATCAACTCGAGCCATCGACGTTGTCTCATATTTAACTCCTTCTGCGTGAAGACGTACTTGAGGCTTTTGTGGTCTGTATTGATCTCCACTCGTTTCCCATATAAGTAATGTCTCCATATCTTCAGAACAAACACAACGGCTGCAAGTTCCAAGTCATGAGTCAGATAATTCTTCTCATGTACTCGCAACTGCCTAGATGCATATGCAATCACCTTGCCATGCTGCATCAATACGCATCCTAAGCCTTTTCCTAATGCGTCACTGTAGATCACATATCCTTCTGATCCTGACGGAATAGCCAATATTGGTGCTGTAGTCAGTCGCTTCTTCAACTCTTCAAAGGCTGCTTGACACTCGTCAATCCATATAAATTCTTGATCCTTACAAGTCAAACGAGTCATAGGTGCTGATGAGAACATAAAATATCATATTTTTATTCCTTAATGTATACTCCTTTATGCTCATTTAATGTCTAAAGATACTCATTATTTTTATATTTTGATCTAGGATACAATTGGAGTCACTAAAAGCAAAATGGAGCTAATTATCAATTCTGGACAGTTCTGACACCTTGTAGAAAAATGGTCATAACTTGCTCATCCGAAGTCCAATTGAGCTAATACAAATTGATTCGGAAAGCTAAGTGATAGAGGCACAATTTTGCTGTTTTGATTTTCCCGAGATTCTGGCTACATCATGGACCAAATCACGCTTGAAGTTGAGACAACTATGTTGTGCACAAAAAGTGGAGTTGATATAACCATTTCCCAACTTATTCAAAGATTTTATTTTATTGTTGGGTTATTGTAACTCTTAGAGGATTTTTGGGAAGATATTGTGATCTTCAAACACTTATTTAGAGTGTAAAAAAAAAAAAAAACAAATACACAACTCTTCTTCCTCTTTTCCAATATTCTTTTGAAGTGTTCTTGAACATGTGGAGCTAAAAGTCTTGTTGGTCGAAGGAAACGGAAGCCTCGGAATGAATAAAAACTTGTGAGATCTAATTTGTGTTTATATTTTTGATTTGTGCTTTAAGTATCGAATATTTTCTTATGCATATTTTTATGATTATCTTGTTTAATGACTAGGATGCATACTAGTTTATTATTCATGACAATCTAATGCTAAATTAGAAATAGAATCCGTAATTGTTCGATCCCTCTAATTTGTGAAGCAACCAAGATTTAATGAACTGCTTTGTTTTATTAGATCTTAGGAGGAAAAATTTTGACAAAATTAAATGCAACCGCGTGTGCTTGTGTTGTTTTGCTTCATCGATCTCATCGAGTTTAATATGCCACTAGATTAAACCTTTAGCGCTTGTCTGGGGTTATTTAGTAGTTAAGGTTAATTAGATCGCTTGTTTTTAATTAATTATGGCTGAAGAAGATAGGAAAATAATTCCAACGATGAATATTCAAAGTATGAATTAATATATACTTGCATCGATGATCAGTTTTAAGATTCCAATGGTGGATGTTGACTGAGACCAACATTTATTTCTTTGATTATTTTAATACTTTAATTGTTTTTAGCTCTTCTTAATTTTCTTTTGATAAAAAATCTCCCCCAATCTTATTTTACATAGCATAAAGATCAAACTAATTACTCTTCGTGGGAACGATCCTTACTCTCACTACTACATATTATTTCAAGAGTAAAGGTTTTATTTTTGGGTGCCTACGACAGCACGCCAAAATTTTGGTGCCGTTGCCGGAGAGTAATTTTAGTTGATTTTGTGCTTTTTGTGATCTTTATTTCGTTCTTGTGATCAAATATTTTTTTTGCCTATTAGCAAAAAAAAAAATTCGGTAACAGGTAATGGCGGCCAATTCTCAAATAATTGGCACTTGGCTAGATCTTCCATCTAGACATGCTGATGAGGTAAATGTTTCTTCCTTAGAACAACAAATTTCTTGTTTAACTTCTCTTGTTCGTCAGATGGTTGTAGGTAACATGAAAACAACAAAGGCTTGTAGGATTTGTCTAGTATCAGGGCATCCAACTGATATGTGTCCAACTCTCCAAGAGGAGTCCAATGAACAACTGAATACGAAATATGGTTTTCCTGGGCTACCAGAAATGAAGTATGATTCCTATTCAGACACGTACAATATAGGATGGAGAGATCATTCAAATCTCACCTATGGGAGTCCAGAATTAAATCAACCAGCAACTCAAAATTGCCCAAGTTACCAGCAATACAAGCAGCAATACCTACAACCAAGCCAAACTTCTAATTCTGGTATGTCTTTAGAAGATATTGTTAAGTCTATTGCCATTAATAATTTACAATTTCAACAGGAGACGAGGGCTAGTATCGAAAGTTTGAACAATCAAATGAGTCAAATGACAACTGCAATTAATAAGCTAGAGGCACAAAGCTTGGAGAACTTACCATCTGAAACGATAGTAAATCCAAAAGAAACTGTAAGTTCAATCATTTTGAGAAGTTGTAAAGAAGTTGAAATTCCAGAAAAAGAAGCATGTACATCGTCAAAAGAAGAAGAAGAGAAAAATATCGTTGCAGACACGAACATTCCTAACGACGATGTAGTACCTAATGGAAAAAAAAGTTTTTAAACTTGATGGAAAAGATGGAGTAAAAGTTGCCATCAGTGAGAATTTTGAGAAAGAATATGAGTTAACTTTGAGTACCCACTTACATAAAACTGTTGCAGTGTTGAACAATCTTCCAAAAAGACAACAGTCAGGTAACATTCCATATATTTTGTTACCAATTAAAGACAAAAGACCTTTACCTTCTGTTTTGCAGGTATGCATTCTAGACTTGAAACTCCTGCCTAGTTATATCAAGTGTGCATAGAGTCGAGCCAACGACAATATTAAACAAAGGCGCTGCTTGGGAGGCAACCCAAGGGAAGTTTATTTTTATTCTCGCATTTTATTTTTTGTTATTTTGTCTTTTCTTTGCATTTAATCATACATTGGAGACAATGTCTGTTTTAAGTGTGGGGGAAAGATTTAATTTTTTTAAGCAGTTTGAGTTTGTGTTTTTCTCAAAATAAAAATAAATAAATAATGATAATAATTGAGATTTTTTTTAAATAAAAGAATTTTGTTTTTATGGTTTTTAATAATTTTTGGTTGTGTATGTCATGAGTAAGATTAAACTAAATTTGAAAAATTCATAACATGATTGAATAAATATTTTTTTTTTTCAACTTAGAATTAATTAGTCTAGTTATTTTTTATTGAAAATAGTAGTATCTAAATTGGTAGACAAAAGCCAGTGAGGATTTGAGCCTTTAGACTGACACATCAGTCTCATTATTCTTTCATGAGAGATATTCTTCCACTGATTTGTTTCTCTAGAACTTGCTTTGATTCTCTTCGAGGTCACATTGACACATACATGCATGAACATGATTAAGGCCATCTTTGTTATGCGTTACATAAGCCAAATAGCCCACCTTGTAATTAATTTTCTTTTTTGTTGAACCCCTTTGAGCTTTATTGCCTTTTTCTTGGTATACCCACATTACAAGCTTTCAACCAATAATATTTATACCTTTACCCAAGTCGCAAAGCTAGTGGAGCATTGTTGATCATTATGATATGTATGGGTGTACGAAAAAATAATTGTGGGGGTATCTAAATTTGTGGTTTGGTTATAACCAACAAAATGGAACATATTTTTATCCTCAAATTTCCTAAGTTCCATTATTGTTAAAAAAATAAAAAGTAAAAAAAAAAAAAAGAAAGAAAAAAAGAAAAGAAAAGAAATGGAGTGATTGATTTTGCATTGTTTAAATGCTTTTAAAGCCAAATTGAAGACGCTGCAAAATGGAGTGATTGATTTTACATGTTTTATATTGAGATTGAGTTGATTCATTTTTGCTCCACTAGTTTTGATGGCTTTTGAGCTACATTCCTAAATATATTCCACCTTAATCCTAAGCCATGTTACAACCCATGAAAAGTCCTTATGATTTATGTTATGCATGTGATCCCAGTGGTGGAGAATGAGAAAATATAAAAGCTTATGGTAGAGCATTTCTTTTGGAATGAATTCGAGAGAAATATATACCTTCAAACACATGAGAGTTTAGTGTTTATTCCCGTGAGGGTCTACCTATTTAGTTTACTCCATTTTTCAAGTAAAAATACCTACTAAGTAATTAGAAGTTGTTTAAGAATATATGTTCATGATATGTTATGAGTTTTGAAGAACTTGGTTATTATTTATTTATGACATTGCAACCTTGATTTCTTTTTGGAAAAATAAATTAGAGTTTTGCCCGAGGACGAGCAAAGGTTAAGTGTGGGGGTATTTGATGAGAACATAAAATATCATATTTTTATTCCTTAATGTATACTCCTTTATGCTCATTTAATGTCTAAAGATACTCATTATTTTTATATTTTGATCTAGGATACAATTGGAGTCACTAAAAGCAAAATGGAGCTAATTATCAATTCTAGACAGTTCTGACACCTTGTAGAAAAATGGTCATAACTTGCTCATCCGAAGTCCAATTGAGCTAATCCAAATTGATTCGGAAAGCTAAGTGATAGAGGCACAATTTTGCTGTTTTGATTTTCCCGAGATTCTGGCTACATCATGGACCAAATCATGCTTGATGTTGAGACAACTATGCTGTGCACAAAAAGTGGAGTTGATATAACAATTTCCCAACTTATTCAAAGATTTTATTTTATTGTTGGGTTGTTGTAACTCTTAGAGGATTTTTGGAAAGATATTGTGATCTTCAAACACTTATTTAGAGTGTAAAAAAAAAAAAAACACACACAACTCTTCTTCCTCTTCTCCAATATTTTTTTGAAGTGTTCTTGAACATGTGGAGCTAAAAGTCTTGTTGGTCGAAGGAAACGGAAGCCTCGGAATGAATAAAAACTTGTGAGATCTAATTTGTGTTTATATTTTTGATTTGTCCTTTAAGTATCGAATGTTTTCTTATACATATTTTTATGATTATCTTGTTTAATGATTAGGATGCATACTAGTTTATTATTCATGATAATCTAATGCTAAATTAGATATCGATTCCGTAATTGTTCGATCCCTCTAATTTGTGAAGCAACCAAGATTTAATGAACTGCTTTGTTTTATTAGATCTTAGGAGGAAAATTTTTGACAAAATTAAATGCAACCGCGTGTGCTTGTGTTATTTTGCTTCATCGATCTTATCGAGTTTAATACGCTACTAGATTAAACCTTTAGCGCTTGTGTGGGGTTATTTAGTAGTTAAGGTTAATTAGATCGCTTGTTTTTAATTAATTATGGCTGAAGGAGATAGAAAAATAATTCCAACGATGAATATTCAAAGTATGAATTAATATATACTTGCATCGATGATCAGTTTTAAGATTCCAATGGTGGATGTTGACTGAGACCAACATTTATTTCTTTGATTGTTTTAATACTTTAATTGTTTTTAGCTCTTCTTAATTTTCTTTTGATAAAAACTCTCCCCCAATCTTATTTTACATAGCATAAAGATCAAACTAATTACTCTTCGTGGGAACGATCCTTACTCTCACTACTACATATTATTTCAAGAGTAAAGGTTTTATTTTTGGGTGCCTACGACAGCACATCAGGTGCCGCTATCCTTGAGAAGTTTTCCACGAACCGTCGGTAATATTCCGCAAGTTCAAAGAAACTCCTCACCTCTGCTGCTGATTTAGGAACAGGCCATGTCTCAACTGCTGAGATCTTCTCTGGATCAACAGAAATACCATCTCCTGTAACATGTCCAAGAAATGAAACTCTGTCCAAGAAGAACTAACATTTGCTGAGTTTAGCATATAACTGCTCTCTCCTCAAAGTCTCTAGAACAATCCACAGGTGCTCCTCGTGCTCCTCATGGCTCTTCGAATAGACAAGTATATCATCTATGAAGACTACCACGAACTGGTCCAAGTACTGGTGGAAAACTTAATTCATCAAGTCCATAAAGATCACTGGAGCATTGGTCAATCCAATGGCATGACCAAAAACTCATAGTGCCCATATCTTGTTCTGAATGCGGTCTTCGGAATGTCCTGGTTTCGTACCTTCACTTGGTGATATCCCGATCTCAAATCTATTTTCGAGAATACCTTAGCTCCACTGAGTTGATCAAATAGGTCATCAATGCGTGGCAATGGATATTTGTTCTTCATTGTCACTGCATTCAAGGCTCTGTAGTCAATGCACATACGCACTGACCCATCCTTCTTGGGTACAAACAACACTGGTGCTCCCCAGGGTGATGCACTCGATCGGATGAAACCTTTCTCCTCTAGCTCTTTTAACTGTGCCTTCAGCTCGTCCATCTCCTTCTTCGCCAGTCTGTAAACATGGGATGCTATAGGTGCTGCTCCGGGTGCTAGTTCAATTAAAAACTCTACGTCTCTGTCTGGGGGTAGTCCTGGCAAATCCTCTGGAAAGACGTCTAGAAATTCTGAAATAATGGGATGATAGACAACATCGTCCATTGCGAGTTGCATACCATCAAGAATTTCTGTGGATCCTCGGGCAAACTCAAGTTCAGGCTGGCCTGGTACCTTAAAAAGAATGCTTCCTCCAAAGCAATCGAAGAAAGCGTGGTTCTTGCTTAGCCAGTCCATTCCAAGCACAATATCAAAAGTTGGCATAGGAAGGACTAAGAGTTGGGCATTCATCTCTCTACTACGTATCACTATGGGGCCCGATCTACAAACTCGACTAACTGGTACAACTCCTCCTCCGGTAAGAATTCTAACACAACTAGATAATGGTGTAGAAGCAATATTGTATTTGGCAATAAAACTAGATGATATGAATGAGTGGGTGGCTCCCGTATCAAATAATGTCACCGCAGGAAAAGTAAAAGCAAGGGTAATACCTGCTATGACATCCACCTCATGATCCAGGTCATCTACCTCCAATGCAAAAGCTCGCCCGTTCCTCTGCGGCTGTCCATGTCCGGTCCTTATAAACTGCTCCACTTGAGTGGGTAGCGGTGGTCCTTTCTGAAATCCTCCTGCTGCTGGGGGACGGGGTGTTCTCGGTCCGGTCATCTGCTGGGCTGGCTTCGGTGCTGCAAGCGCTAGTCTCTGAACTGGTGGTGGGAGTGTCGATGTCTGCATTGGGCAGTCTCTCGCCATGTGCTGCCCGGAGCCACATCTCAGACACTGACCCAAGCGAGTCCGACAATCTCTCGATACATGTCCGCGTTTCCCACAATAATTGCAGTAGGGCTTCTCTGGATTCTGGTATGGTCCAGCTCTGTGTTGCTGATACTGTTGTGCTAAGAGACGTCTGATAGGTCCCCCCCTGTTGTGTCCTGGCTGGTCCCTGCTGTATCCTTGCTGATCCTTGTTGTGTTCTCAGCTGACCTCCTTTTCCTCTGCTAATATTTTCCTGAAATCTGGCCTCTGTTAGTAGTTCAGCATAAGAGACTCGGGACTGCGAGCTTGTATAATATTGTAGCTCCTGGTTCAGTCCTCGATGAAATCTCTTAGCCTTAGCCAAGTCATTTGGTATCAAAGCAGCGCCATATTTGCTGAGTCGACTAAACTCGGCATCATACTCGTCCACGGTTCGGTTCCCTTGCTCTAAGTGAAGAAACTGATCATACAAGGTGTCCCTGACAGTGTCCGGGAAGTACTTTCCCTCAAAGCACTCTAAGAACTGCTCCCAAGTCTGGTAAGTACCCAACTGGCACTCCATGGATTCCTACCAGTGATGAGCATTACCATCTAGAAGCGTACGTACACCCATCATCCATAGGTCCGTGGGTAACTGCGATGCCTCTAGTAACTTCTACGTGTGAGTGATCCAGTTGGTAGTGTCCTCCGGGCTCTCAGTGCCCTTGTACTGCCTTGCACCCATCTGAACAAAATCCTTTACTGATCCAACCCTAGGTCGAGGTAATGGAGCTAGTGCTTGGGCTGGTACAATAGCATATACAGCCATCCTCTCCAGTGCTGCCAAAAATTCTTGTCTCTGCTCGACTGCCTGCTGCCTCTGCTCGGTTGCCTGCTGCCTCTGTTCCTGTATCATCATCTGAAAGAATTGGAACATCTGCACTTGGCCATCTTGCGGTACTGGGACAGGTGGAAGGTTCCCAATAGGTGAAGCGGGAAGATCAGATGGAACTGGGGTGTGAGTCTGTCCATCTGGCCCCAGAAGCCTAGGAATCGTTGGGGTCCCTCCTTGAGTCTGACCATTGACTCCAGAAGTTGCATCGCCATCGGCGGCAGTACATCTATTTTGCATATCCATCTCTCTGCAGTTGATGTACGAAACGATTAGAAAAAGTACAGGAATCAAACAGGATGCAAGTATTAAATAGGAAGGATGAGTTTCAATCAAGCGTGGATGAGATCCTTATACCCTATTCCTATACGCAGGCTTGTACAGTACAGTTACGTAACCGAGACAATATATTCTTGACCTGCATGGGCCACCACAAAAATATGTCACGGCCCAGTCCCAGAATACGTAGGGCTAGGAATACGTAACACGCCAGCCGTATGTATACGAACTCCAATATATGGAAACCATATACACACGTACACTGTACATGAATATCCAATCCACAGTGGTAAATATATGTCACAACAAGTCACACGCAGTTCTATATCTCATCCACAGCACAAATAATAGAATAATGGAAATCAATAACTGAATATCAAAGAAGCAGTCTCAAATAGTAATCTCAAAGTGTGATAGTCGGGTGGAAACAAATCCACTGCAAATCGACTATACTAAACTACTAAAGAGAGAAGAGAATAAACTCTAATATAAGAATAAATTTCTAGAAAAGAATAGCAACTAGAATCTCTAAACAGCTGCAAATGAATCACATATAATCAGAAGGTAAGATCTCCTCAGACTGATAGGTAGCGTCAGGTCCAGGTCCATACTCCTGCGGGTACTCCTGCTCATCTATATCTTGAAAGGGACCAGGTCCTCAGAGGGACGTAACAAGATACAAAAAGCACATGCCAATAAAGTACTGAAAATAAACATCCATTGGGGTCGCCTAACCATCTATGTGAATGCAGTTCGAGAACAACTTTCTAACAAGTGGGCTATCTGGCCATAAATAGGATTGGTATGGTTCTCTTGGAGATCCAGGGGCCTACAAAGGCACGGCGTCTTTCGAACGCCGGAGGCCCGCCAAGTAGTATAGGGGTCATCATGACCGCGCATCTCCGGCGGAGCGTACGGGTTACACAAGGAAAGTGCAAAGGAACCCAAATGCCTTACTTGTTGTTCTCCCCACCCAATGCTCTAAGCATGTCATGTCCATGACACGATAATACCTCTAATAACCGCCAGGTCTACTAGCATGCAAAGTTTCTATTAGCAGTTATCCCTATCCGTCGCACGACCTATACGTACCGGTGGCCAGCCGAATACGCAAGTCCGTGTCCTACATGTGACTCACACTCGTGTAAGAATAGTGTCATGGCCAATGAAATATAAATGCCTCATGAAAATGGAGTAGTCTCATAAAGTAGGTCCAATGCATATACATAAATAAAAACATAGTACGACGACACCGTCGTTGCACCCAAGCTTCCTTGGACGCACAGTTTATATAGCAGTTAAAATAAATGAACTAAATAAACAAAAAATAAATATGCATGCCTCATATGGAATGTAAATACAGTACAATGGCAAGGTATACTTGTCTGGCAAGAAATCTGTAAAGTGTACGCGCCCAAATGTCAAGGACACAGAACCTGGAACTAAGGACTTCGAACAAACGTCTCCGGATGCTGAAATAAATATCACCAACGTTTCCGGAATGAGCAAAATAGCTAAAATACACATCCCTTTCGTCCAATTTGGACACAGGAGCAAAACGATAATTTTGGACAAAAGTGGGGTCCACGTGTGGCCCACTTGCACCGAAAAGTGTGCCGAGGGTAACAGTCTCTAAATGGGACAAACTATGGGTCAACCAACTCTAAATGTCCATACGAACCCAACGGTATGTCCAAATGTGGATTCCGATGAGCCGTACACATTTTTGTCCAAAAAGTCAACTATGGGCCCGCCAATTGGCGATCTGGTCAACCGTCTCAGAATTGCGTAAAAATTGGGTCACAGGACCAGCGCGTTACCACGAGTCCAGTGGCACAAGTTTCGTCGTAATCTGACCAGCGTGCACAAAATACGTACGAGTTCCACAAAAGTTGCGACACTGTGTGTGTCCGCGGATACGGCCTGATTCCAGCGCGCACAAGCGTCCGAATCAGTCCCCACAAATTTTTACGTGTCCAGTTATGCTGCGTGCACCATTCGATAAACTTGGCACACGGCGGGGCGGTCCCGTTTGGCGGAGAGCGCTCCGTTTTCCAACTATTGGAAATCTGGAAAAAGTGGGTGCGCGCAATTTTGTGACGCATTAAACTATGTCCACAGCAACTAATAGCATAGGGTTATTTAACAGAAAATAAAGTAGGTCAAGTATTCTACAGGTATCAAAAAGAATCACCGAATTCGGATCTCTGTGGTGGGAGATACGAACTCGGCAATATGGGTGGTCATTCTGGAATTCTGCGATTTCAGAATTCTGCCTGCTCGTACCGACTTGGGCGCTATTTTTTACCTAGGGGTACACGTTTTTCGAGGTTGGCTATAAAAAAAATATTGAAGAGGGTTAAGGGGTGATCATACCTATGAAGACGGAACAACGTTTGGTTGAGCGAGTCGACGGAAAATCACTCCGGAGCGAAGGTGCCTCGAGTGGGAATCTGCAGGGCGCAAGGTCGGAGTCGTCGGGATGGTTGGATGGTTTGGTGGGGCTCTCTGGCTGCGGTGACGGCTCTAGATGGGAAGAGGAGGTCTGGAGATTTAGGTTAGGGTTTTTTTTTTTGGGAGAGAAATATATATATATATATATATATATATATATATATATATATATATATATATATTAAGGGGAGAGAGAGGGTGAGTGGAGCGGGTCCGCGGCAAAGGCCGCTGAAGGAAGGGTCGGGTTGAAGTAAATAGGGATGAAGTGGCTGGGGCTTATGTGAGTTGCTGAAGGGTTGCATCAGCAAGTTAGTTGCTGGGAGGGTTCGGTCATATACAAGTTGGCTGTAGCATAAAGTAGTAATTGGTTGTTATTGTTAATATTATTATTATTATTATTATACTTAATTAGTTTAATTTCTATTAATACTTTTGCTTTCTTTCTTTAAATATATATATATATATACCTATATATATATATATATATATATATATATATATATATATATATATATATATATATTCACACATAAGAAAATTTATATGTTAGGGTAATGCACACCGTTAGGCTAGCAACAGCTCAAGGGGGTCTCCTACATGGAATAAATTTTTAAAAAATTCTGATGGTCTCATAAGTCATCTAAGTGCCCGAACACCTAAAATAAAAATTATTAAAAATCTATTTCTCCTATTTAGACCTAATTACTATAATTTAATTAATAATTAATAAATAAAAGGGTATATACGATTTTCTAGGAAGGGGGTTTTACATGAGTGGTCACTGTCACTAAAAATCTATAAATAGAGACCTCTATCAACAGAGAAAAGGAGGAAAAAAAATGGTCGAGAAAAATAGGTCAAAATTTTGTCAAGAAATCCAGTATCAGATCCAAGGTCGACAATTCGGAGAGAAAACGGTCGAGAGAGAGAAGAATCCAGAGCTCAAGCGAAGAGAAGTGATCGACGACTTTGGCATCGGGCATCCACTCTCTTTAGCAACCTTCGAAGCCGCTTTCTGTCTTCTACGGCATTTCTTCATCATCGTGTAGTCCAAGGGACAAAGTGATCGACCGCAGATCAGACTCCTATAGCAATATTTACCCAGATTAAATAAATTGTATTTCGACATCCTCGCATAGGATTAAATTGTACAATCTTGTTTGTAAACCCAAGAAGGACGGATTTCGTATAAATCTCGTTCCCATATATACATTCTTTCGTTTAATCATCAAACACAATAAGCAGTTGTCCCATTGTACCAAAAGTGTGCACCGGATAATTTATTTTCAATCTTAGTAATTGTGTAAGTTCAGCACCGTATAATTTTTTCCTAAGTTAATAATTTAGGTTGTTTATGTTAACTATTTTTATATTTTATGTTTATTATACGAGTAGTCATACTTTGAAACTAATTATACGGACCATCATATGTTTTATATTTTCTATAAAAAATTATAACACTGACTATCCGTATGTTTTTTTTTTCTAAAGAATAGGGTTACCCGTGTAATTAGTTTTAAATTAGAAGTATCCGTATAATAAGCATAAAAAATAGAAATAGTTAACATAAATAATCCTAATAATTTTCTACCGGAGAATCACATAAATAATCAACTCATTTCCTACAGGCAATCAGCAATCATTTCATTCTTATCCATTGCTTTTCTGTAAGGAGTAGGTATTGCATGAAGAACAACAGTGCTGCACTGCTCGCGTTGTTGCACGCGCAGTGCTCGTACACGGTGGTCCGATCGGCGACGCGACTGCCGGACACGGAGCAGAAGGGGAGGGAGGGGCGGGAGGAACGGACGGAGCCGGCACGCGGATGGACGCGACGGCTGGTCTGCCGGATGCGGAATAGAAGAGAGAGGACTAAAAAAGAAATGCGACGGCGGACGGTGGCTCGCGAATACTGCACGAACCACGAATCATTTTTGAATGAAGAAATGGAACGGACTCAACCACTCTACATGGAGTCGTTTTCATGTTGGGGTCTTTTGTCCATCATCAAAAAAATCTAGAAGAAGAAAACATCACGTTCCTCTTTCAAAAGGGTTGGTTAAAGACTGCCACTACAACCAGCACTTCAAATTCAAGACGACTGTAGGAATATATAATTAACGCATGGTAATTATTATTTATCACTAGCTATAGCTAGCTAGCTAGTGTCGGTGGACGAAGTCTTTGATGGCGAGGATGAGCTCTTGGCAGCGCTTCCCGGTGGTCGGATCCATGTCGACAGCCATCTTGTTGAGGTAGAAGGAGTGACCAACCCCTTGGCTCACGAACACCTCCACATCCTTCCCAGCCCTCTTCATGGCCTCGCAGTACTCCAGATTGGTGTCCCGAATCAAATCATCTGCCGCGACGGAGACCAGAAAGGGAGGCAGCCGTAGCCCTTCCATTGTAGGACCCTCGCCCTCGCCCATTGGGCAGGTGATGGGATGGTCCTTGGATGATCCCTCCGGCAGCGCGAGGGCCAAGAACTTGTCGAGCATGTCTAGCGTCAAGAAGGGGTCGGACTTCCCCTCGAGCTCGGACCTGCTCCTGCTCGAGCGAACGAACCCCGGGTGGATGGGGATGCCTCCCGCCACCCTCATCGGGAGCCAGAAGCCCTCTTCAGCCTCTCCGGCTCTCGCGGCCACAGCGTGGACGAGGTTCCCGCCGGAGCTGTCGCCGATGAGGAACACGCGGGAGAAGTCCGCCGATTCCCATAGAGAACCAGCTACAGCAGGTGCAGCTGCACTTATGTCACGTAGCCAGAGGAGGGCATCGTAGCACGCGTCGATGGCTGCAGGGAGCCGGTTCTCCGGCGCGAGGGGGAGGAAAGGGGAGACGACGATGGCGGGGATCGAGCTGGCGATGCGAGAGTAGAACTGATGGTACATGAGCCAAGTAGCCTGACTGATGCAGAATCCGCCACCATGGAAGTGGACGAGGACGGGGAGTTTGTCGCATCGCCCTTGAGGGACGTAGACACGGACCGAGGGGTTGCCGGATATGTCATGGACCGTAATGCCGTCGAGGGGAACGTCATATGGAGGCACGTAGTCCATGAGGAACAGAGCTTCGGGAGGGCCGGTCCATGTCCGGTCGACGGTCCCGTCGTCGAAGACGTGGAGCCAGCCGGAGACCTCCTCGACAACCTTCCTAGTCTCTGAGCACATATTCTCTGTGTTCCTGAAGGAATGTGTATCGGTAAAGTTTTTATATATGTGGAAGAGAGAACAAGGGACTAGGGGGCTTCATATAAGTTTCCGGGAAGGTAGTCAGGCCACTTTCTTTGAAATTTCCAGATTGCCCACTTCTCTTCCCTTCCACAATATTTTTTATTGAGCTAATCTACACAGAAAAATCTACACTGTTGACTCATGGAATTTCTCCGCGCTTCATGGATATGTATTATATAATAAAAAAAATTGAAAGATCAAACTTTCAAACTTAGTAAAATATCATTAACTTAGCTTACATTATTTATTTAATTTTAAAATATAATACAATCATCATTAATATCTCCTTAGAAAAAAATTCTCAAAATAGAAAACAACCATATCTCTATGCAACAACAAAACAAACAATTACACAAATAACCGATAATAATAAAAATTCTCAAAATAGAAAACAACCATATCTCTATGCAACAACAAAACAAACAATTACACAAATAACCGATAATAATTTCTAGATCTACTAGATTGTCATATCTTTACGATAATCTCCATCTTCGTTTTCTTAGTATATAACTATAATATAGTGACCTTCAAATTTCCAAAGGCACATTAATTACGTTGTTGTCCTCGTAGTCTTTATCACTTAATAATCACAAAATTTTATCTTGGATAACATAATCATTTCAACTTCTTATCATTTATTGCATGTTATCTCCTCTTCCTTCTTAACTAAATCATTACTTAATCTTTAAGCCTCATTCGTATAACTTATCATTAGTCCCATTTATCTTCCTCTTTATATTATTGATTCATATCCAACATATTTATTGTTTTATCATTCTATAGGTTGCTAACACCTCCAAGTCAGTATGTCGTTATCTTTTGACTCTAATCTTTTGACTCTAGTTTTACTAGTTACTTAATCCATCAAGCATTTACTTTGAAGTTCATCGAAAATCTAAATTTGTAGACCACTAAAGTTTATATAATTCCTAATAATCAACCATCAATCTTAGGTACGCGAGTTACTATAAATAATTATACTTTTATCCTCATTTATAGACAATCAATCTCTCTTAGAAGCTCATATATCATATCGATTCAATCATTCTATCATAGTGTTCTCAAAAATCTCATCCATACTTGAAGATCCTCAAATTTTAAATAAACTAAAATACAAAACCACTTTAGCTCCGACCACTTAAATATTCCTATTCCTTGAGTTTTAAATTTTATTTTAGATTTTTTTTTTTATCACATAGTCAGTTGTCCTAGATTATTATTTTAATCTCACTTATAACATAGGTTATCCTTATTAACCATATATCCTTCTTAAAATATTTATTGACCTTTTAATCTTCAAGAATTATCACCCGGGATAACATATTATCTTATCTTTATTTCGAATTTCTATTCCTTGAATTAGTGATCATTATCATTATTTCTACTACCTTATAAGTTACCTAAATCTCCAAATTGACCACATCAATAAGTAATAACAATCTCTTTTCAACCATTGCTAGTGAATACATTCATAAAACTATATTCAGGGTTTAACAAAAAATCCTTCAATTATATTAGAAACGTGTCAAACATCATTGTAATTGATTATCTTGATCTAGGTTCTCAACTCATAATATTTAAATAATGAACATTTAGTCTAAAATCTTATATTAACCTTGAAGATGTGTATATAATTCACAAATTCTTAATCAACCAATCTTAGAATAAATTTTAATTCACCAATTTTGCTTGATAGTGTCTTTATCTGTAATCAAAATAATGAATATTCTTTGGAATCCCCTTTTTTTCCATTTTTGTTTCACTTACCAATCTAGAGTAATATGTTTGCCATAATTCCATTTATTCTAGGATCGTAAAGTTCAACTATTTAGTGATCATACTCGATAAATAACTGATCATAACCAAATCGACGAGAAAAATGGCATGGTATATACATCTCCAAGTTGTAGGAACCCGAGAAGGGGGTTGAATTAGTATATACATCTCCAATACTGATGGTATACCACTATATACAGTAACGATAATAAAATGACTTATTCTATCGGTGTTACAGTGCATTTAATGCACCAACTGAACGATATGCCATTGGTATATTACAGTATACCATCAGTATGATATTTGTATGAAAGTTTTGATTCTCAAAGTTTTTATTTCATACAATAGTATACCACCAGTATTCTACGATATACCTTCGATATATCGTTTGTTTTAAAATCAAAATGCACAGACTTGTTGTTATAATAAACGATATACCGCTGTAAAGGCCCAAAATAGGACTAGTTTGAAATCTAGCATAGCTTTCGGTTTTGTCAACCACTCATTGTGTTACAAATTTTTCTAAGACACTTTACAGACTCTTGATAGACTATAGCAAGTGCAGACTTCTTCAAGGTCTTGAAACTGGTGAGCTTTTAGCTTAAACGAATTTTCATAAGTGAGTGAGAATGCAGGGAACCAACTTTCAAAAATCCTCAGGTTAAATTTTAATTATTGATATTGACTCTTTAGTTATAAGATCGGCTAAGCCCTATTTTGCTACTTGGTTATGTTTCGCTTCTTCCTTGGAGAAAGACGATCAAACATGGATCGATACTTGAGTCTGATATTTTTGAAACATTATATATATATATCCGTCAACATTTCTGGTAGAATGGTATGAAGAGGGAGATAGCCTGGTTTGTTTCCCGATGTTTGGTCTGTCAATAAGTTAAAGCTGGGCATCGGAGACCAGTAGGACTACTTCAATCTTTACCAATTCTTGAGTGAAAGTGGGAACACATTACCATAGATTTTGTGACCGGTCTTCCTAGATCCCCAGCTGGCAGAGATACAATTTGGGTAATAGTGGATCAACGTACAAAGGTTGCTCACTTTCTTTCCTTCAGAGTGGCACAGTCTACAGAGTAGTTGGCTCGGATGTACATGAATAAGATTGTCAGACTTCATGGAATACCAGTCAGCATCATATCAGATAGATATTTCAGATTCACATCCCACTTTTGGCATAGTCTATAACAGAGTTTGGGTACCCGTCTGAAGTTTAGTACAACTTATCATCCCCGGACAGATGGATAATCCGAACGTACCATGCAAACTTTAGAAGATATGCTTCGATCATGTACCCTTGAATATGGTAGTTTAGGACGATCATTAGCACTTGGTCAAATTCTCTTACAGCAATAGTTTTTAAGCAAGTATCTAGATGGAACCCTTCAAGGCACTGTATGGCAGGAAGTGCAGATACCTTGTAGCTTAGAATGATATTGGTGAGAGGCAATTGCATGGTCCCGAGATGATAGCCCAAACAGTTGAGGTAGTCAAAGAAGCCCAAAAATATCTTAGGGTGGCTCAAGTTCGTCAACGTCGTTGGGCTGATTCGTATCGATGACCTCTTAAGTTTTCTGTCGGCGACCATATATTTTTTGTCGATGACCATTCGATTAGTCCAAGTTACTTGGAGGTATCACTCATTGGGTAAGTCAACTTGGGAGCAAGAGGATGATATCCATGATCGATACCTGTATTTATTTGACTCGAGAGGTATACTTGTTCGTATATCTCGTACCCTGATCTTGTCTTGTGTATGCTTATTTTATTCTAGGATTGTACTTGATTCCCATTTGCCCTTGCTTAACTTAATTGCATGTCCCCAGAGTTTTCTTGCTAGACCCCATATGTCATGCCCAGTATCAAAATACGGAGACGGACATTTCCAGCTCCCACGTACAAGATATATAACGTCATACGACGGCCACGGCTGTAAGTAGATAAGGGGATGCATACTATAAGCAAGTCACTTAGGGTCACATAGAACATCTAATGTCTCAATCAGTCAAATAAGAACAGTAAACATAGAATGTATATGACAAGAAAGTAAGGCATCCCAAACGCCCTGCCACAACATTCAAGAAACTAGCCATGCAAAAGTGAGAAGGCTGGCAGAGTAACAAGAGTACATAACCATAATCAGCTGCAGTCTGATTAATCACAATCATATAGGGAACTAGATATCCAAATTCACGGCTAACAAGTGCCGGTAGCTAAACGCCAAAAATAAGTAGAATGAGAATTAATGAGAAAGAAAGAAGAGACTCACTCGATTCCCTCAGTGGCCATCCGCCGGGTATACGCCACTGTTTAGAGAGAGTATGCTTGATCCTCGGGTACAGGCTCTAAACCTGGCCATGCAAAACCAGTGGATTTATACCCCAAATAGCAAGTACTACAAAGGAAGCACGAATGCAGAAATAAAACCAGGTTATTAAATAGATACATACATACATACATATATATATATATATATATATGTATATATATATATGTATATATATATATGTATATATATATACAGTCATGTCTCATAGTTTTATTTCATAGCCTATCATGACACAATAATCTAACCCTACAACCAAACAAGGATAAGGGTTAAATCATCGCAGCATGATAGTCCATGTCCCTAGACTATTTGACAACAGATACAATACACAAACACGCAGCATGATAGTCCATGTCCCTAGACTATTATGCATATAAGAATCCTTAGATCGAACCAGGTACTAGCAGGGTTAGCCGACCCATAAATTATCGCATAGCACATAGTAGTATGCACCGGTCTCTCGTAAGGCCACCGTGCTAAGATCACATAACACATATAGTATCATATATATTCTGATATTGCCATCAACTAATGAGGATTTGAACAATATCTACGGAGACTAGCCTGCACTGTCATGCCCCAGTCCCAAAAATATGTAGGACTGGGACACGTAAGCATGCTAGCCACATGGATATAGCAACTCCAATATATGGAAACCAAATCCATACGTACGCTGTATTATGAATATCAAATCCACAAGTGGTATAATATATGTCACAAGTCACAGGGTATAATCTAAATCTCATCCATGAAAATCAATATAAATATATAACCAGTATCTATGAAACTATATCTCAATAAGAAGTATCTAAGGAGGATAGTTGGATGGAAACAAATCCACTACCAATCCGAATATAAGAGCAAATACAATATGAGTACAACACAATAACACAATATAAGAATACCAGCTATCAACCACGGCTCGAAGAGAAGACATCCACGAAGCATAGGTATCCATCCAAATCTGCGCTCCTGCGAATACTCAAAAACAAATACACCTGGCAGGGGACCAGGTCCTCAGAGGGACATAATAAGATACTTAAACACATGCCAATAAAGTACTGAAATAAATATCCAATGGGGTCGCCTAACCATCTAAGTGATTGCAGTTAAGAATAACTTTCCCCATAAGTGAGCTATCTGGCTGAAAACCTGAGATTTGGCATGGTTCTCTATTGGAGATCCAGGGGCCTACAAAGGCACGACGACTTTCGAACGCCGGAGGCCCGCCTGATAATAATATAATATATAGTGGTCATCACCGCCCGTATCTCCAGCGGAGAATCCGGCCGCACAATAGAAAAAGGTATAAAGGAGCTCAAATACGGTACTTGTTGTTCTCCCCACCCCATGCTCTAAGCATGTCACATCTATGACACAATTTGGTTCATAGCCTATTCTTAGAACCCTAGCCCAATCCTGCAACCAAACAAGGACAAGGATGGGACCACCGTACTATAATAAGCTATGTCCATGGACCTCTAATAACTGCCAAGTCTACTAGCATGCAAAGTTTCTAACAGCAGTTATCCCTAACGCACGACCCACACGTACAGGAGGCCAAACCTTGCACGCCAGTCCGTGATCTATATGAGACTCACAACTCGTGTAACAACTGTGTCACAGCCAATGAACCTAAAGATGCTACATGATAATGGGGTAGACTCATGAACAAGGTTAATACAATACATAAATAAAATATATCGCGACGATACCATCACGCACATTTATATACAGTTAAAATATATGAACTAAAGACAGAAAATAAAGATACATACAACATATGGAATATGAATAACAGTACAATGGCAAGGTATACTTGTCTGGCAAGAAAGCTGCGATGTACCAATAACCTGCTCCAAAAGTCGCACAGAATAATCCAACATCCTATATACATATAATATAATACAAATAAATCATTAGTCATTACACTAGTACACACACAACAATATTTACACGGGACTCAGGGGTATACTAGGGGTAACACTAGTCATCTAACACGGTCAATTACGCGTTGAATTATGCGGGTGTCGCGTCTTCAAGTCCTGTACGAAATCAGTCAGTCAACTGACAGGTGTCTATGCCAGTACGTTAATGTACACAAGGCAGAAAAATTCACAAGTTCTTAGGGTCAACATGGTCAAGGTAAGTATGGGATAGTCCACGGTGTCCTAGGGTCATATAGTCTGAATATTTAGTCATAATTATCAATTTGCATTTACTTACATATATATTCATATTTATATAATAATATAACTAGCAATTTATTTACATAATTATTGGAATACATATAGTAATTGTGTACATAAATATATATACCAAACTGAATAATATTTGCGTACATGTAAATGTACGAACGCGCGTTGGGTTCTCCGACTCAGGGTCTGATGTAAACTAACCATGGTGGCTAAATACTACGTCCTACTGGAACACTGTCAGAGAATGTACTCGCCTGGGGTCCTGCTGCTGGTATGAATCAGAGTCCAAGTCACAGTCCAAATAGCCTATGTATTATAAATTTATCACGTCAAAAGATAATTTATTTTAATTTATTTAATTCTGGAATAATTACTCTAAAATCCCATTTTAATCTTATTATTATGATTTATATGTTAATTCCTAAATTTTGTCCAAAGAAACTGAATTTTATCAACTCGAGACTCATGTCATGCAAATTGAGGCAATCTGTTGACCAAAAAATCAACCGACACAAACTCGACTTTCATGCATGATTTCTTATAGATTTTAGCATCAAAAACATACTGGAATTTACGGCTCATTCGAATTCAAATTCGATTGGGAATTATGGCACATACAAATTTTGTATTATGCACCGATGGTTAAATTCTAACCTAGAAGTTCTATAGAATTAACAGTATGTAAATACTTCAAATTAAATTCTTGGAAAAATATATGTCGATAATCTCGATATTAGCTTTTCGAAACTTTAAACGGTTCATGATTCTGATTCCGGGTTCTCCCGAAATTATGAAAACATCGAAACATGTCTATTTTCGGACATGCTGTGCTCGACGAATTTTCCAGAATATAATACTAATAATTTCGAAAAAAAATTTATATAATCAGAAAGCTAACCTCAATATCATTCTAACGCAAGAAAATAGGCCTCGTTTGGAGTCCGGAGCTATGCGCAATGGCTTCTGGAAGATGAAGGAACCCTAGATGGCAATTCTCCAAAAATGGGCTCAAGAAAAACCCTAGAAAATAACTTAAACTATTATATATATATATAGGAGAGAGAGTGCAGCCGCGGCTTGGAAAGTGCCACATGGCAGCCATCCGTGGCTCCCCGCTCAGATCGAACGGTCAGATATTCAAGCGGCTCGGCTCAGTTGAGTCCGACTCGGACTAGGACGCGGCTCGGCTCGGCTCGGCTTGGCGCACCCACACCCACCTAGCGGCCACTGACAGGCGGGCCCGGCCCTGTTCACTGCAGGAGGCTGACAGGTGGGCCCTCGTTTGCTGACTGGGTAGAAATAATTACTTTTTGGGTTTTCTTTTTCAGAAATTAGTTTTTAATTCAGTTTTTCATAATTAACTCAAAATAAATGCTAAAATAATCAGAAAATTCCCAAACAATTTTAGAAAATATATTTTGTTATTTAGAACCTAAAATAAAAGTTTGGGATATTTTTAATTAAGTTTGAATATAAAATAAATTCTTCAAAGTCCTAGAAAATTAGTGTTACTAGTTTTTAATTAACTAAAAATTATGGAAATATCCCAATAATCTAAAATAGCATAAAAATAATTCTAAATAAATATTTATATAAATAAATATACTATAAAATTTATTTTCTAATTAACTAAGAGGATACTCTAAATAAATTCAACATCTATAATAAATATAATAAAATAAAATATACACAAAATACCTATTTTGGGTGAGGGAGTTTACAATCTACCCAACTTAAAACAATTTCGTCCTCGAAATTAAAATAAGACATAATTTGTTAAATTCTTCACATTCGTACATAAGGTACGTCAATCGCAATCTCTTCCAAAAATTTAAATAACAAAATCTATTCAAATCTATCGTGATTATTTCAAAATTAAGATAATCATTGTTCAAATCAAAATTCAACCTATTGTAATCTCTTCTCACTTTTCCAAATCATCAATATCCAAATTTAAATTGAATCCATATAATATTTTCAAGATTTAAATAATCCATATCAAATTTTACCTCACGATCTTCAACTATCATAATCTCCTCTAGAAGTAATTCAAGTCCAATATTATTCCTATTTTCACTTATAATTTTTTGTATTCTTCAACTTTTTAAATTTCATTCACATCCTCAATATTTTAAATAGGTAGTCCAACCATCAAATTTTAATTCTTAATTTAAATCATCAAATTGAAAAATAATTTAAATGCAGTCCACCAATGTTCAAGTCTGAAATTATATATTTATCCTTCAAATTCAAATTGATGATTTTACCTTCAATACTCAAAAATTTAAATTATGTACTTAAGGTATAAATATTGGGTCCTCAATATCAAGATTTTTAAAATTCATTAATCCTCATCATCTTAGTCATTCTTCTAAAATTCTCAAAATTAAATGGCTTGAACCTCTCCCAATCTAATCTTACTCGATCACAATCTAAAAGAAATTCCTCTCGAGTTGCCAATGCACTGCTACCCAACTTAGAATTTATCCATCTATCACAGAAGGCTATATACTTTAAGAAAAATATTCCTTAATTTATTTACTCATGTCATTCAATCCTCAAAACTTCAATGTCGATTATATCATATATGATATGTCCTTATTTACGAAAGAATAATCCTCAAGTATGTGTCACTACCACATTCCGAAAACAGGGGTATTTTTGACTTTTTATAATATTTAATATTATTGTGGTTATAATTAATTAATTAATTGCATGATAGTATATTTGATTTTTAATAAATGATTGTGTGATGTGTAATTAAATATAGTATTAGATGCATTGTCCATTTATTTTGAGCTAGCAGACTAGACCTAGAAGCCCAGTAGATGACCACCTGTCCGAATTATAGAGTTCTGTATTTATTTATTTTATCTAGAATTTAATTCTTGGAGTTTGTAATTGATTACCATATTTTTTATTAATTATTGCGCGTTGCCTTTGCTTCGATATTTGGAGCACTACCCTGACTTTTGTCTCCCAACAAATTTCACCATCTTGCCCTAGTCATGCCCGCCTTCCATTCTGCTATTTTTGCAACTCATAATTATGCTCCCTGTGCATTGTTTCTAGCCGCACAAAAATCGTCGCGGACGTTATTTAATAAATTCTTATTTTTGTATCGTTGTGCGTTCCAATTAAAATTGGAGGCAATCTTGACCTATTTTTCGTGCGGCCCAAATTAGGGTAATATTCTGTTCTGAGTCTTCTTCATTATTGGTATTGATGACCTGACCTAATTTTGGCCCCATGTACTCCTAATTAATTTTTGAACTCAACTTGCATTTATTTCTAATTAAATTGAGGATACTATTTAAACCAATTCTGAAAATCCCTGTAAATTCCCGTGCCCTGCTATTTAAGCCCACACCAAACTTACAGCGCCCCCTGACCCTACAAAACATCGGACCCCGAATCGCCCGCCAAATTTTGTTATTTTATGTGTTTGTGCAATTTCCCAAATTTAAGGGGGCTAAATTACAAATTTGCATTTTTGTGTCAACACCCAATTGTTTAACAATGAGAGAACCTAATATTTTTTAACTAGCCCTCACCCTCATTCCTACATGAATTAATTTTTCTCTCATGACAAATCTGGACCCCTCATTCTAGGGGTCAAATCCTCACCCTCCATCAACACCTCTCTCCCTATTTATGTCTTGTCATCATAAGCCCTAATCCCAAGAGAAACCTAGGTAGCCTCCATCCTCAACCTCAACCGTAGGAAGAAAAATTTCTTCCTTTCTTCTTTTCTTTTCTTCCTCCTTCTCTTTCCTTTCTTCTTCTTCTTCTTCTTCTTCTTCCTTTCTTCTTCTCATTCTTTTATTCTTTGAATTTGAAACTCAAATAAGAGAAGGGGGGAAACTATGTATACTGTTCACCATTCCCTGCTGCATCCGGCCAGCGACTGAGCTGATCCCCCGGCGGCCGCTGCTGCTCCTCTCTGCGGCGAGCTCCGGCGATCGAGCCCCCTCGCGCCACCGACCCCGACTGCACATCCCCCGGCCTCCCACCATCAACAACTCCCGCTGCACCCGGCCAAGCCCTGCTCCGGCGGCTGCTCCTCCCTCCATCTCCTCCTTCCATCATTTAAAGCCACCACCCGCTCCACCATCCTCCACCTCTCCCTCCGCTGGCTGTGCTCCGGCGGCGTCCTGTTCACTCCTCCACCGTCAACTCGCTCCACCACCCGCACAGCCTTCTCCAAGCTGCCACCCCACCATTTCCCTGCAGCTCCGGCGGGCATCTGCATCTCCGGTCCGGCTGTGCTCCTCCCCTGCACTCCGACGAAGTCCCCTCCTGCCGTATCCCGGTGGCCGCTGCTCCCAAACATCACCACCTTCAACCACCTATCAACCACCACCACCTCCATTATCATCATCTCCTAGCCACCACCACCCCGACAGAGACTCCGGCGAGCAGCCGAGCAGCAGCCCCGCGCTCGAGACCCCCGTAGTCCGGCCATCATCCTCCTCCTCCTGATCAACTCCGGCCGACTTCCTCTGCAGTCCGGTCGGCCAGCGACCCCAAGCCTCTGTAAGCTTCTCTTCTTCTCCCTCTTCCCTCTTTATATATAGGTATATATATATATATGTATATATATACATACGTATACGTATGAGTATATATAATACATATATATGAATGTTATTTAGTATATGAATGCAATGTATATATGTAATTGTATATATTAATGTGTAGGTATATGTGTATAGTATTATTTTAATTAGTGTTTAATAGTATATATAATATTGGTATACGTATAAATATATAATTCATGTATACTTAATATATTTTTAATAAAATGAGTATACATGTATTTTATTTATATTACTTAGCATATTTTCAATATATCTATATTTAATTGGTATGTATGGTGTATATTTAGTATATGTACGTATTTAAAATATGTAAAATGTATATTATTTATTTATTAGTAATTAATTGTATAATTATAGTGTGTATAATAAATTGAATAAGTAGGTATTTAAATTAATGCATATGTATATTGGTATGTATTTTGTGTATGTGTATATTATATTTTGTATATAGTATAATTATTATTTTGGTATAAAAATATATATGTGTATATATATTTTGTATGGGTATATATTTAATAAAAATGTATTTTGGTATAAATAAATAAATATGTAAATAACCGTATTTTGGTATCAATATATATATGTAGAGTTATATTTTCGTATTGGTATATATATATTTTTGTATAAACCTTTAACATATTTTCAATATATATATATACATATATTTTGTATATGTATTTAATGTGATGTATTAGTGTTAGTATATATATTTTAATAATGATGTTAACAATATATATATAGTAAATTGTATTTTGACATATATATATGGTACATAAATAATTGTTCAACTATATATATATATATATATTATACATGAATTAAATGGTATATATATATGTATTGTATATGAATTAATTTGATATATATAGATATATTGAAAGTACATATGTCATTTAAGATATGTATATTTATGTATCTATCCACTAGGTGATCCTAGGTGACCAGTAGCATACCTAGAGAAGTCCTGAACTCAGTGTTTTTAGACTGTGTTAGTGTAGCATCAGATGCAAATGTTGTTTTGCTATTGTGATGTGTTTTTAGGACTGTTGGTACCCAGGGGATACTCTGGAACAGGACATCCATAATTACCAGCTAAGGACCCAAGGCAAGTACATTCTCCGATAATTTCCAATTTTTTGATAATTTCTATAATTTTAATAATCCTGAAATGTTACAACTGAATCTTTGACACTTTGCTACACGGACTAGTATAGCTTGGATCTGCAGTCATGAGATGTTACATTGATTATCGTATTGACATTGTACACGACATGTATATTAGACATCATACATGATAGATTGGACTTGCTCGTGTATCGTGACGTGTCATGGTTGGATCCAAAGTACTAGTTGGGGGCGGGGAAGTAGTTAGTAAGAAATGTGATCATAACCTCTTATTGTAGTATAGAAAATTGTAAGTGTTAATCATGCTCTTCATCCATGATTAGCCAGGCCCTGTAGCTATCGTACATGTTCCCAAGCCGATCACATTTTGAACTACTATTTCAAACACTTAGAATAGATTACAGTTTCCTATTTAAATCATATACTACATCACCTGTATATGATACTGTTTCTTGTTCTTTTCATTTTCATACATGCACTAACAATATCATATTGCCTATTGCCTGTCTCTTTACATTGCCTGTCTCTCTTTATTGCCATTGCATTTATTTTATGGTCTTCTCAGTAGCTAGCATCACATGTTTATTGCTTTATAGTCCTTATCAATTAAATGGAACTGTTATTTGAGATTGTACTTTGCTCCTTCCTGACTGGAAATATTTTTCTAGACTATGCCTTAGAGGACCGCTGTCCGACACTTTATGGACCATATGGTGAGTAGCTGCAGACTTGGTAGATTAGTTGTGATTCCGGGAGGTTTAGCCGGAAATTACTATTTTTGTTAGTTCTTTTAGCAGACTATTGGTACCGGATTTGTCTCCGGCATTTTATTGAGACTTGGATATTTGTTGAGTTAGATTATTACTTCAGACTTGTGTTGTATTTAATTTTTGTTTGATATCTTATCGTGCTGTAATCCTGTGATTGAGTATGTGTACATTTTATTCGTGTCATCCGTGCCTCCTTATAGAGATTGGATGCTTGTGTGAGATTGGCTAGATAGTATCATGACCTTGACAGCGTTCTACCGCCGATGCTGCGGCGTAGGTTGGATGTACCCACGTACTCGTGCCCCTATACCGGGTGCGGGTCGTGACACGTTTTTAGTGGTGGCCCATGCAGGTCAGACTTCGCGAGTTGTGCGATGTCGTAGTAGTGTGGCATCTTTGTTACACTATTGCGTGCCTGCGATAGGATCTAGGACATAGGATACTAGGACGAGAGGGAATACTCAATCACAATTCCTTGAGAGATTCCTGGGATGACCCCTGAGAATCTTATTTTTAATTTCAATTTAAAATCATTCCCTTGTTCCGTCCCTTCTCACTTATTGATATTGAATTTGATTGTTGTTGATTAGTTATTAAGTTAGGACTTTGGTTTCATGGTAGGGTTTGATTTCGTATCAAGATAAAATTTGCAGACTAATTTATGGTATTACTTGATGACACACGTCGATGAGGACAGTGAGTAAGATAACACTAGGGCTACTGGACTACTAGATATGGATTTAAATTCTAATTTGAAGATTAAAAACGAATTGCATTTTTGAATTTTGAGGAGTCGAGATATTTTGTTATTAAAATTTTATTTTTGAGGAATCCAAATTCAATTTGATGAACCTAGACAAGTTATAAGGATTTTAGAATTGATAAAATTTTTACTTCAGTATTTAGATAATTGGGCTTGAGGAAAGTGTATTCATTTACTTTAAAATTTATTCGAGGTATTATTTTCAGGAATTTCATTTTAGGATAAGATCTTATAGTGGGAAAGATATATTCGTATATAAGTAGATGAGATGCATGTGTAAGGATCTGTTGGCTTGAGCATGATTGCGATTTCACTGCAAACTGACTTGGGTGTCCATCTAGGATTGTATTGAAGAGAGCAGTACTTAGTATGGTGCGTTGCATTTGATATGCACTTGAGTGATAAGGATAACTAGTATCAGCGATTGCAGTAGGTAAGGAAGCTAGCAGTGAGCGTGCTTGTGATAGAACTGTGGTACTTAGAGGGATAGAGGTATCAGACCATGGATGCATCTTTGACTTGTGCAATCATAGCTAGGATTTTTTCCTTTTAATCTATTTATCTTGAATGTTGCTTCTTTAGAACTGTACTGTCCTTCCTTGATGATATCGCATTTTGCCTAAATTGATTCCTTGGGATCTGTCTTCAGGATGTCGCCGCAGACACGGTCTATGAGAGCGGGAACATCAGCTTTAGAGGGGCCTGTCACCTCTCCACCTGAGGGACAGACAACAGTAGTTCCTCCTACATCTCCGATGCACGTAGGAGTATCTACACTTTTCGGCGATCCCACTCCCCCACCTATTCAGAAGATTGCCGCAGCTATGACGGACAACCTTCCTCCTCCACCGACTCCGATTCCCGGAGGTTTGCCCATTGACGGGATGCAGATGTTTACCTTGATCCAGGGCATGGTAGATGCCCAGAGAGTGACGACAGATGCTCAGCGAGTTCAAGCTGAGGCTCAGAGAGTGCAAGCAGAAGCGCACCAGGCACAAACTGAGCTGATGAGAGAAAACATGGAGAATGCTCATCAAGTGACTCTCCAAGCCTTGGAGAGAGTAGCACAGTACCAGCAGTTTCCTGGCCAGCAACAGCAGAGATCAGGCACTATAGTGGATTTCAAGAGGATGATGCCTCGAGAGTTTAAAGGTACCGAAGGGATACTCTACGCTGACGACTGGCTAGAGGATATAGAGAGAAGCCTGCGATTGACCCGGATTCCAGAGAACTTGCAGATAGAAGCCGCTGGCAGTCAGATGTTCGATATCGCACTCACGTGGTATCGCACAGAGCCGAGAATTACTGCACAAGGACTTACTTGGGAGACCTTCAAGGAACTCTTCAAGGAGAAGTTCTTTCCCGACGTGGCATTGGGAACCTTGGAAAGTCAGTTTCATGACTTGGTTCAAGGAAATATGTCGGTCGACGAGTACGCTGCAGAATTCTGTAGATTGAGCCGTTTTGCATCGTCTATGATTCGGGACCCAGGAGATCGAGCCCAAAAATTCAGAAAGGGGCTGACAAGAGAGATTAGGTCGCGCACTTCTGGTCGTCGTACCGCTACCTTTGAGGCTATCTTGATGGATGCTCAGATTGCAGAAGAGGATCTGGATCTCAGGCCTAAGAGGAGTCACAATACTTTTGGAAATACGAATGGTAGCACAAGACCAGCCAAGCATCCCCGTATTCAGCACCAACAGCAGTACCAAGTACCATTTCATATTCAGCAACAACCAGGGACATTTCATCATCCACCGCAGTACCTAGCACCAGTTCCTATCCAACAACATCCATGGGCGTATCAGTATCAACAACAGTACCAGGCACCAGTCCGTGTTCAGCAGAATCAGCAACAGCCTCCGAGAGAGACACATCAGACTTGTCATTTCTGTAAGAAGCCAGGTCACCTTTGGGAGAGCTGTAGAACGAGGCTAGGACTTTGTTTGCACTGCGGTGCTGCGGGACATCGAGTAAGGGATTGTCTTCTAGCCCCTTATCTTCCCGGCCAGCGCGCAGCTTCAGATTATAGAGACCCAGTTAGGCTACCTGTGGAACCGTATATTGCTCAGCACCCGCGAAGGGAACCACCCCAGCAGGGCGGGGCATTTGCGATAACGGTCGAGGAGACCGATACTGCAGGTAATGTGTTAGTAGGTTCTGTTCTTTCCTTCTTTTCCTAACTATTTGATGGATTGACTGATACCTTAGTACCGTAGCTTGTATGCATGATTTCTTGTTATAATGTAGTTAGTAGTACACCCTGATCCAGAGACTGCAATACCATGATAAAAGATACCATGACCGTACATATCCCCTTAGGTTGCATGTTGTATGATTGTAGGAAGATTTCTTTGACCAGGATTATTGGGGTTTGACCATGACAAAGAATTCATGAAGGAGTTATGACTTGACAGGAGAGACAAGATGATTAAAATTCGAGGATAAACATCAATTTAAATAAAGGGCCAAGAGTTTAACATGGCAGAGTTTATGATTTATTAATTCCAGGAAGATTATGACATGTTTAAATTGGTTATAATAGTTTGCAAATTTTGGAAGATTATCATTATATTTATTTGATTGCAAGTTATGAATTTTAGAATTTATACTGGATGTTGCATTTGGAAAATCCTTATGTATCGCATTGTTGAGTATTTGAGGAAAGAGGAAATCGAGTTATAAAATCATTGATGGATTAATGTTAAATTTAAACTTTGTGGGACGAGATTTACATTTCTATATGTGCATTGATTAAAAATCAAATTAGAGGAGTGGATATTGAATTCTGGGTATTGAATTATTAACTAAAATCTTGGGGAAATCTTGATAAAAATGGACTTTGATTTTATTCCGAGGATTTTCAGGAATGCAATAAATTCAAAATTTTTGAAAATTATGGAAAGACATCGTGGATTATTACCTGATTTCGTGGTTGATGAATTTAAATTTGAGGCAAATGATAATATGTATGATTAAATGCTACTTTGAGGATTTTGAATTTTGAGGACGAAATTCTTTTAAGGTGGGTAGACTTGTCACTACCACATTCCGAAAACAGGGGTATTTTCGACTTTTTATAATATTTAATATTATTGTAGTTATAATTAATTAATTAATTGCATGATAGTATATTTGATTTTTAATAAATGATTGTGTGATGTGTAATTAAATATAGTATTAGATGCATTGTCCATTTATTTTGAGCTAGCAGACTAGACCTAGAAGCCCAGTAGATGACCACCTGTCCGAATTATAGAGTTCTGTATTTATTTATTTTATCTAGAATTTAATTCTTGGAGTTTGTAATTGATTACCGTATTCTTTATTAATTATTGCGCGTTGCCTTTGCTTCGATATTTGGAGCACTACCCTGACTTTTGTCTCCCAACAAATTTCACCATCTTGCCCTAGTCATGCCCGCCTTCCATTCTGCTATTTTTGCAACTCATAATTATGCTCCCTGTGCATTGTTTCTAGCCGCACAAAAATCGTCGCGGACGTTATTTAATAAATTCTTATTTTTGTATCGTTGTGCGTTTCAATTGAAATTGGAGGCAATCTTGACCTATTTTTCGTACGGCCCAAATTAGGGTAATATTCTGTTCTGAGTCTTCTTCATTATTGGTATTGATGACCTGACCTGATTTTGGCCCCATGTACTCCTAATTAATTTTTGAACTTAACTTACATTTATTTCTAATTAAATTGAGGATACTATTTAAACCAATTCTGAAAATCCCTGTAAATTCCCGTGCCCTGCTATTTAAGCCCACACCAAACTTACAGCGCCCCCTGACCCTACAAAACACCGGACCCCGAATCGCCCACCAAATTTTGTCATTTTATGTGTTTGTGCAATTTCCCAAATTTAAGGGGACTAAATTGCATATTTGCATTTTTGTGTCAACACCCAATTGTTTAACAATGAGAGAACCTAATATTATTTAACTAGCCCTCACCCTCATTCCTAAATGAATTAATTTTTCTCTCATGACAAATCTGGACCCCTCATTCTAGGGGTCAAATCCTCACCCTCCATCAACACCTCTCTCCCTATTTATGTCTTGTCATCATAAGCCCTAATCCCAAGAGAAACCTAGGTAGCCTCCATCCTCAACCTCAACCTAGGAAGAAAAATTTCTTCCTTTCTTCTTCTCTTTTCTTCCTCCTTCTCTTTCCTTTCTTCTTCTTCTTCTTCCTTTCTTCTTCTCATTCTTTTATTCTTTGAATTTGAAACTCAAATAAGAGAAGGGGGGAAACTATGTATACTGTTCACCATTCCCTGCTGCATCCGGCCGGCGACTGAGCCGATCCCCCGGCGGCCGCTGCTGCTCCTCTCTGCGGCGAGCTCAGGCGATCGAGCCCCCTCGCGCCACCGACCCCGACTGCACATCCCCCGGCCTCCCACCATCAACAACTCCCGCTGCACCCGGCCAAGCCCTGCTCCGGCGGCTGCTCCTCCCTCCATCTCCTCCTTCCATCATTTAAAGCCACCACCCGCTCCACCATCCTCCACCTCTCCCTCCGCTGGCTGTGCTCCGGCGGCGTCCTGTTCACTCCTCCACCGTCTACTCGCTCCACCACCCGCACAACCTTCTCCAAGCCGCCACCCCACCATTTCCCTACTGCTCCGGCGGGCATCTGCATCTCCGATCCGGCTGTGCTCCTTCCCTGCACTCCGACGAAGTCCCCTCCTGCCGTATCCCGGTGGCCGCTGCTCCCAATCATCACCACCTTCAACCACCTATCAACCACCACCACCTCCATTATCATCATCTCCTAGCCACCACCACCCCGACAGAGACTCCGGCGAGCAGCCGAGCAGCAGCCCCGCGCTCGAGACCCCCGTAGTCAGGCCATCATCCTCCTCCTCCTGATCAACTCCGGCCGACTTCCTCTGCAGTCGGTCGGCCAGCGACCCCAAGCCTCTGTAAGCTTCTCTTCTTCTCCCTCTTCCCTCTTTATATATAGGTATATATATATATGTATATATATACATACGTATACGTATGAGTATATATAATACATGTATATGAATGTTATTTAGTATATGAATGCAATGTGTATATGTAATTGTATATATTAATGTGTAGGTATATGTGTATAGTATTATTTTAATTAGTGTTTAATAGTATATATAATATTGATATACGTATAAATATATAATTCGTGTATACTTAATATATTTTTAATAAAATGAGTATACATGTATTTTATTTATATTACTTAGCATATTTTCAATATATCTATATTTAATTGGTATGTATGGTGTATATTTAGTATATGTACGTATTTAAAATATGTAAAATGTATATTATTTATTTATTAGTAATTAATTGTATAATTATAGTGTGTATAATAAATTGAATAAGTAGGTATTTAAATTAATGCATATGTATATTGGTATGTATTTTGTGTATGTGTATATTATATTTTGTATATAGTATAATTATTATTTTGGTATAAAAATATATATGTGTATATATATTTTGTATGGGTATATATTTAATAAAAATGTATTTTGGTATAAATGAATAAATATGTAAATAACCGTATTTTGGTATCAATATATATATATGTAGAGTTATATTTTCGTATTGGTATATATATATTTTTGTATAAACCTTTAACATATTTTCAATATATATATATACATATATTTTGTATATGTATTTAATGTGATGTATTAGTGTTAGTATATATATTTTAATAATGATGTTAACAATATATATATAGTAAATTGTATTTTGACATATATATATGGTACATAAATAATTGTTCAACTATATATATATTATACATGAATTAAATGGTATATATATATATTGTATATGAATTAATTTGATATATATAGATATATTGAAAGTACATATGTCATTTAAGATATGTATATTTATGTATCTATCCACTAGGTGATCCTAGGTGACCAGTAGCATACCTAGAGAAGTCCTGAACTCAGTGTTTTTAGACTGTGTTAGTGTAGCATCTGATGCAAATGTTGTTTTGCTATTGTGATGTGTTTTTAGGACTGTTGGTACCCAGGGGATACTCTGGAACAGGACATCCATAATTACCAGCTAAGGACCCAAGGCAAGTACATTCTCCGATAATTTCTAATTTCTTGATAATTTCTATAATTTCAATAATCCTGAAATGTTACAACTGAATCTTTGACACTGTGCTACACGGACTAGTATAGCTTGGATCTGCAGTCATGAGATGTTACATTGATTATCGTATTGACATTGTAAACGACATGTATATTAGACATCGTACATGATAGATTGGACTTGCTCGTGTATCGTGACGTGTCATGGTTGGATCCACAGTACTAGTTGGGGGCGGGGAAGTAGTTAGTAAGAAATATGATCATAACCTCTTATTGTAGTATAGAAAATTATAAGTGTTAATCATGCTCTTCACCCATGATTAGCCAGGCCCTGTAGCTATCGTACATGTTCCAAGCCGATCACATTTTGAACTACTATTTCAAACACTTAGAATAGATTACAGTTCCCTATTTAAATCATATACTACATCACCCGTATATGATACTATTTCTTGTTCTTTTCATTTTCATACATGCACTGACTATATCATATTGCCTATTGCCTGTCTCTTTACATTGCCTGTCTCTCTTTATTGCCATTGCATTTATTTCATGGTCTTCTCAGTAGCTAGCATCACATGTTTATTGCTTTATAGTCCTTATCAATTAAATGGAACTATTATTTGAGATTGTACTTTGCTCCTTCCTGACTGGAAACATTTTTCTAGACTATGCCTTAGAGGACCGCTGTCCGACACTTTATGGACCATATGGTGAGTAGCTGCAGACTTGGTAGATTAGTTGTGATTCCGGGAGGTCTAGCCGAAAATTACTATTTTTGTTAGTTCTTTTAGCAGACTATTGGTACCGGATTTGTCTCCGGCATTTTATTGAGACTTGGATATTTGTTGAGTTAGATTATTACTTCAGACTTGTGTTGTATTTAATTTTTGTTTGATATCTTATCGTGCTGTAATCCTGTGATTGAGTATGTGTACATTTTATTCGTGTCATCCGTGCCTCCTTATGGAGATTGGATGCTTGTGTGAGATTGGCTAGATAGTATCATGACCTTGACAGCGTTCTACCGCCGATGCTGCGGCGTAGGCTGGACGTACCCACGTACTCGTGCCCCTATACCGGGTGCGGGTCGTGACAGTATGTGATCGGCCTATGGGGTATATCTAGTACTCTCTGTGTATCAAACATATACCAAGCACGAGATTTCGTCTTTCCGAAATAAGAGAAGATGGAGATCAATAATAAAGAGTTCAAGGGAGAGGTAATATAATAGAAGTATCGGGATCAAGGCGTTTAAATAATTCAATGGGAATTATTAAAGCAGTTGTGGATTGAAATCCTAATTTGGTAATTCTTTGTTTGCATGCTCGTATTAGTACAGTTATGTAACCGATACGATATGTCAGACATGTCTAGAGGGCAAGTACATTCGTCTACTAATTACTATATATCTTAATCCACGTAAAGTAGTTATGCGAAGAGCGAATCAAGCACACGAAAGTTAGCTAGACCTTAATACACTGATTCTGAAATGTATTAGTGTGTATACCCAATAATACATATGTCATGAACAAGCTCGATAAAGAATAAACTTGCAAAAACTAGGCTATAATAGCAGCATAATTCGAGGTAGCACAGAAAATATAACGCTGGATTATGATGAGAGAAGTTACAAATAATTCAAGTTTGCAAAAACAAAAACAACATAAGCAATAATAACAAAAGACTCTATAATCTCTACAGTTATCATACAACCTCCTTGTCTAAGTCGCTAGTCGACCAAATAGGGCATGGACCTCTAAATTCTACCGTCTGAATAAACACTGTCGTCTAATGCTAGCATACAATTAATGTCATTCAGTTACACTGTCTCGATGGGTCAAGTGGACTATGTGATACTAGGTTGTGAGGCATACTACCCAACTTAAAAGAATTAAACTAATACGGTAACAGTCTTAAGAGGATCCTACAAAATAATCTTACACATGTAAATAAAATAAAAACTCTTATTAGGGTATATGAGAAAAGATCTTGGTACTTATTAGGGTCTCCTATTCTATTATATAGGTAAGGGTCACCTTAAGTCTTAATCATAGTGCTCATAGAACATCTATTAATAGTAAGAATAGAAGAGTTACTAGCTATTAAGGGAAAAGGGATCTAACTTGTATCGAGGTAGGGGTACATGCTACGCAATTTAAACTAAGGGATAATCACCAGGTCACAATATACAAGAATAACTTAAACCATCAAGTTCTAACTACTAAACACATAACTTCAAAATTTAACGTTAACAACTATAATCCTAGCAACTATATGTCCTTAACACAGAATAAAATTACCTGGCCTACAATCATAAGTGTCAGATGGCACGAGTTAAAAGATAAAGAGAAAAAAAACATAATAAGTCGTCGCACACTAGCGAGCGCTATGGTCACAGGGGAATAATATATGAAATAGAGGGGCTCTAGATAGCATAATGGTTTTCCAAGGGGAGTGGTATGCTAGTTGCCATGTTCGGGGTATGATCAAGGGAAAGTGTTGATTACATTCCTCTAGGCTTCCTAGGGTGCTGTCTACAAATAATAAGACAATGACATAAGTTTATAGTTCTCCAATACTATCCAATTATGAAGGTTAGGTTCAGTCCTAATGTTCAATATTAGTTCTCCATTGGTTCCTCAATACTAGGGTCAAACATTATGGTAAAACTTCTAACTATCTCTAGTAGTGTCTATACTACTCTCAAGTCTTCTTAATACATCAAGGGGTAATGGTATACCAATCTAAAGATAAGAAATTCTAGGGTTCACTAGATATTCTAAACTTAGTGGTGTGTCTATATTCTCGTTGTATTCTTAATAGGTATACTACTCTAATTATCATCCTAATAACATGGGTTCCTATATTCTAGCAGAAGGCTATATATACTCAAGGAACTTATTAGGAAAGTACAGGAATCAAGCAGGATACAATTGTTCGAAAAGAACAGAGAGGAGAAAGATGAATCATAGTCAATTATGGATGAGATCCTATACTCTAGTCCTAGGTACAGGCTTGTTCGGTACAGTAACGTAACCGAGACAATATGCTCTCGACCTGCATGGGCCACCACAAAAATATGTCACACCCCAGTCCCAAAAATACGTAGGACTGGGACACGTAAGCATGCCAGCTGCATGGATATGGCAACTCCAATATATGGAAACCAAATCCATACGTACGCTGTATTATGAATATCAAATCCACAAGTGGTATAATATATGTCACAAGTCACAGGGTATAATCTAAATCTCATCCATGAAAATCAATATAAATATATAACCAGTATCTATGAAACTATATCTCAATAAGAAGTATCTAAGGAGGATAGTTGGATGGAAACAAATCTACTACCAACCCGAATATAAGAGCAAATACAATATGAGTCCAACACAATAACACAATATAAGAATACCAGCTATCAACCACGGCTCGAAGAGAAGACACCCACGAAGCATAGGTATCCATCCGAATCTGCGCTCCTGCGAATACTCAAAAACAAATACACCTGGCAGGGGACCAGGTCCTCAGAGGAACATAACAAGATACTTAAACACATGCCAATAAAGTACTGAAATAAATATCCAATGGGGTTGTCTAACCATCTAAGTGAATGCAGTTAAGAATAACTTTCCCCACAAGTGAGCTATCTGGCTGAAAACCTGGGATTTGGCATGGTTCTCTATTGGAGATCCAGGGGCCTACAAAGGCACGACGACTTTTGAATGCCGGAGGCCCATCTGATAATAATATAATATATAGTGGTCATCACCGCCCGTATCTCCAGCGGAGAATCCGGCCGCACAATAGAAAAAGGTGCAAAGGAGCTCAAATGCGGTACTTGTTATTCTCCCCACCCCATGCTCTAAGCATGTCACATCCATGACACAATTTGGTTCATAGCCTATTCTTAGAACCCTAGCCCAATCCTGCAACCAAACAAGGACAAGGATGGGACCACCGTACTATAATAAGCTATGTCCATGGACCTCTAATAACTGTCAAGTCTACTAGCATGTAAAGTTTTTAACAACAGTTATCCCTAACGCACGGCCCATACGTACAGGAGGCCAAACCCTGCACGCCAGTCCGTGATCTATATGAGACTCACAACTCGTGTAACAACTGTGTCACAGCCAATGAACCTAAAGATGCTACATGATAATGGGTAGTCTCATGAATAAGGTTAATGCAATACATAAATAAAACATATCGCGACGATACCGTCGCGCACATTTATATACAGTTAAAATATATGAACTAAAGGCAGAAAATAAAGATGCATATAATATATGAAATATGAATAACAGTACAATGGCAAGGTATACTTGCCTGGCAAGAAAGCTGCGATGTACCAATAACCTGCTCCAAAAGTCGCGCAGAATAATCCAACATCCTATGTACATATAATATAATGCAAATAAATCATTAGTCATTACAATAGTACACACACAATAATATTTACACGGGACTCAGGGGATATACTAGGGGTAACACTAGTCATCTAACACGGTCAATTACGCGTTGAATTACCCGGGTGTCGCGTCTTCAAGTACTGTACGAAATCAGTCAGTCAACTGACAGGTGTCTATGCCAGTACGTAAATGTACGCAAGGCAGAAAAATTCACAAGTTCTTAGGGTCAACATGGTCAAGGTAAGTATGAGATAGTCCACGGTGTCCTAGGGTCGTATAGTCTGAATATTTAGTCATAATTATCAATTTGCATTTACTTACATATATATTCATATTTATATAATAATATAACTAGCAATTTATTTACATAATTATTGGAATACATATAGTAATTGCGTACATAAATATATATACCAAACTGAATAATATTTGCGTACATATAAATGTACGAACGCGCGTTGGGTTCTCCGACTCAGGGTCTGATGTAAACTAATCGTGGTGGCTAAATACTACGTCCTACTGAAACACTGTCAGAGAATGTACTCGCCTGGGGTCCTGCTGCTGGTATGAATCAGAGTCCAAGTCACAGTCCAAGTAGCCTATGTATTACAAATTTATCACGTCAAAAGATAATTTATTTTAATTTATTTAATTCTGGAATAATTACTCTAAAATCCTATTTTAATCTTATTATTCTGATTTTTATGTTAATTTCTAAATTTTGTCCAAAGAAACTGAATTTTATCAACTCGAGACTCATGGCACGCAAATCGAGACGATCTGTTGACCAAAAAGTCAACAGACACAAACTCGACTTTCATGCATGATTTCCTGTAGATTTCGGCATCAAAAATATACTGGAATTTATGGCTCATCCGAATTCAAATTCGTTTGAGAATTATGGCACATACAAATTTTGTATTGTGCACCGATGGTTAAATTCTAACCTAGAAGTTCTACAGAATTAATAGTATGTAAATACTTCGAATTAAATTATGGGAAAAATATATATCGATGATCTCGACATTAGCTTTCAAAAACATTAAACGGTTCTTGATTCTGATTTCGGGTTCTCCCGGAATTGCAAAAATATCGAAACGCATCTATTTTTGGACATGCTGTGCTCTATGAATTTTCCAGAATTTAATACTAATAATTTCGAAAAACAATTTATATAATCAGAAAGCTAACCTCAATATCTTTCTAATGCAAGAAACTAGGCCTCGTTTGGAGTACGAAGCTATGCGCAATGGCTTATGGAAGATGAAGGAACCCTAGATGGCAATTCTCCAAAAATCGGCTCAAGAAAAACCCTATAAAATAACTTAAACTATTATATATATATAGAGGAGAGAGAGTGCAGCCGCGGCTCGGAAAGTGCCATGTGGCAGACATCCGTGGCTCCCTGCTCAGATCGAACGGTCAGATATTCAAGCGACTCAGCTCAGCTGAGTCCGACTCGGACTAGGACGCGGCTCGGCTCGGCTCGGCTTGGCGCACCCACACCCACCTAGCGGCCACTGACAGGCGGGCCCGGCCCTGTTCACTGCAGGAGGCTGACAGGTGGGCCCTCGTTTGCTGACTGGGCAGAAATAATTACTTTTTGGGTTTTCTTTTTCAGAAATTAGTTTTTAATTCAGTTTTTCATAATTAACTGAAAATAAATGCTAAAAATAATCAAAAAATTCCCAAAAAATTCTAGCAAATATATTTTATTATTTAGAACCTAAAATAAAAGTTTGGGATATTTTTAGTTAAGTTTGAACATAAAATAAATTCTTTAAAGTCCTAGAAAATTAGTGTTACTAGTTTTTAATTAACTAAAAATTATGGAAAAATCCCAATAATCTAAAATAGCATAAAAATAATTCTAAATAAATATTTATATAAGTAAATATACTAAAAAATTTATTTTCTAATTAACTAAGAGGATACTCTAAATAAATTCAACATCTATAATAAATATAATAATATAAAATATACACAAAATACCTATTTTGGGTGAGGGAGTTTACATGCACACCCCAATTCAGATAACTGGAGGTGGTTAGTTATGCACGATCTCGAGATTTTGTTCCCTTCCAAAGCTTTACAAGTTTAGTTGCCTAGTTAACCCTAATGTTAACTGTAATCTCATTGCGTGGTCATATGGTATTCCCCTTATATGACGTACCGTAGTACGTCCATGCTAAATATGAATCCACTTTGTCACTTGATAGTTCAATTTTGATTTACCACAGCGTGATGCAACAATCAACAGATCCTAGCCACGCTTGGTCATTGACTAACCCTTATGTCAATACTGGAGATTGAGTCATATCACATGTCACGTAGCGCAAGGTGCACCGCAGTGCAAACATATAATATAATCGTGTAGGAATACTTAGCGCGTAGGAACACATAGCACATAGTAAGTATATCAGCACAGATACAAGTGGTCAGGTCATGACGCATAGTCGGGTCTAATACTTTTATGGTCATCAAAGTGACACATACCACTAATAAAGTACAAATGAACATTCAACCAAAACTAGTCCAATAAAATGTGTACGAGGGGTCGCATGCGCGCAGAAGGATCAAGGTCGCATGAGAAGTAAGGCCGCATGACAATCCTGGCCGCATGGATTCATGCCACCTAGGGTCATGCCGCATAGAGCCAGGGCTAGGTCTACTCCTCGGGATAAGTGATGAGGCGACGGAGAATAATTAAAGTGTCAGTGATGTGACATAAAGTGTGATGTGACATAAAGTATGTAAGGAAGAAACGGTAAAATCATGAAAAGATGTGCCACTGTTTCAGAGTCATGTGTCCAAGGATAGTGGTCGCATACCCTGCTTGTCGCTTAAGTGTCGGTGTCGCATGAGTTCGATGCCGCATGGAGTATTTTGGACTTAGAGATTTTTTCATTCGTTCAGCGACTAAACACAAGAAGTCCTTTCAGAACACATATGTATTAGTCAGTCATGCGTACAAAAGAGATGGACACATGCAGGTATACGATAAAGAGTTCAGGCCGCATACCATCTTCATGCCGCATATCCCTCTGTACCGCATATGGTGCTAGCTGCATGAGATCAACATCATTCCAAACAGCAGGTTCAACCATGGCAAAATCTTCAAAACTGAAAATTCATTTTCTTTAAAAAAAACTACGTTTTAACTCCGAATTGAGTGAACCAAAAGCCAAAATGCACGAAATAAAGTGCTCCATCCATCCTAAAAACTATTTTTTGAAAATACTATATTTAAGTAGATCAAAACCACCAAATACTCAAAGAACCCATAAAACCCTAAGTTATAAAAGTAGATCTATACAAATTTATCCATCAAAACTAAAAACTCCAAGCACTAAAGTGTTTAGAGTCCTCATAAGCACATAATAGACTAATAAAATACAAAGAAAAGCAAGAATCAAAAATCAAGGGATTTATCCATATGGTGCAAGGTGTACTTGCCTAGAAATGAAAGAAAGTGGGGAAATAAAGAATGAGGGAAGAAAGAGAAACAAGTTAGCTTATATAGCTAGGGTTTAAGGTTTAGACCATGGTTTCAAATTCATGAATAAACTAACTCATAAATAAACTATGAACCATGCTAAACCAACGAATGGGTCTAGTCTCCATGTATACAACCGATTGATCATGTGAGCAAGAAATACTCTAAGCAGAAATAAATACAAGCAAGAAATAAATATATCCTAAAATATGTATTTCGGGAACGGGGAGTGACATCTCTACCCACCTTAAAAAAATTATGTCCTCAAAATTCAAACCCAAGGCTAACTAGAGAAATCAGAATAAGCACTACGCTATCTACAAGATCATGCAATCAAATTCAAGCATATGAAGAAACAGTATCACATAGCATGGATAAACAAATTACGAGATTCGAGATATGAAGGCATAAGAATGAATATACCTTTCGAGTTGAATAGGTACGGATACCGAGACCAGATATCATCCCCATGCTCCCACGTCGATTCTTCTAAAGGGTGATGACCCCAAACAACTTGGATAAGATGAATAGTCCCATTTTTGAGCACCTTCTCCCTTCGGTCCAAAATGGATATGGACTGCTCCTCGTAAGACAAGTTGGTACCAACGACTAGCTCGAAATGGTCGAGGATATGACTCAGATCTGGAACATACCTACGAAACTGAGATACATGAAATATATCGTGCACCTCATATAGTGAAGGCGGAAGGGCAAGACGATAAGCAACATCGCCTACCTGCTCGAGAATATAGAATGGACCGACGTATCACGGACTAAGCTTACCGTGAATCCCGAATCTAATGACCCCATGGATTGAAAAAATCCGCAAGAACACGTGATCGCCGACACAAAACTCTAATGGCCTACGATGCCGATCTTCCCAATGTCGATGTCTATCTTGCGCAACCAAAAGTCGCTCTCTAATTTGCTTGACAACTTCTACTGTCTGCGTGATCATTTCAGGGCCTAACATATTTTGCTCGCCAATGTCATCCCATGCAAATGGTGGCCTACACTTTCTCCCATACAATGTTTTGAAGGGTACCATCTGTATGCTGGCCTGATAACTATTATTATACGAGAACTCGATGAGATGTAGGTGATCTTACCATGATCCACCAAAGTCTAAAGTACAAGCTCACAACATATCCTCCAATGTCTAGATGGTTCTCTCTGATTGTCCGTCTGTTTGAGGGTGGTAAGCGGTACTAAATCTCAACTTAGTGCCCAACTTTGGTGCAAACTCTTCCAAAAATTCAAAGTGAACCTAGTATCTCGATAGACATTGATGATTTATTTGATCATCTTAGTGAGTTATAATATAAAATAAATTAAGGAGTTCTAATAAATTATGTAGGACCTTAACACATTTTTAGTGGTGGGCCATTTAGGTCTAACCTAATAATACTTAGGATTTAAAGTACTAATTGGAACCTGTTAGGCTAGAAAATTTATCACATCATAGTTTGATTATATGTCTTTATCATTTATTGAAATTACTGCATCTTCTAGAGTCCTATGCAGGACTAAGAGATGTGAGGTCGTGGTTACAATCCTACTGCTCTTGATAGATTATCTCCTTCCCTATCTCTACTAGCTTCTAAATTCTTTAGGGTCTAAAACCTAGTTAATATTCACTATTTGGAAATTAAAGAATAAAAGTTTTAAAATTCTTTAATAACCCATAAAACCTCCAATTATATAATTTGAACCAATAAAAGCTTATGAACCTATAATTTGACCCAATAAAAACTTATGGTTCAAGTCAAGTATATTAATAACTAAAGTACCAAACCTTCTTATATATAGACCATTTTAAACTTCTTTATTTGTTTTACTCAAAATATTATTAAATTTTCTCTTTGAAAAGTCCAATTTGATTCTTCCTTAATAACTAATCTCAAGTCCAAGGTATTTGTAGAATAACCACAAATCCATAGACTAGTTATTCTATCTAAAATGTTCAAAATTTGGCTTAGCCAAAAATTAACTTTACTAAGAGTCCACATTCCCTATTCAGTCAAAAAGTATTATCCATGCCTATATATATAATTATTAAGATATAATGTTTAAATGTTTAAGGTCCAACATAATTTATTAGAACTCCTTGATTTAAGGCCCATAATTTCTACGTATTTCATTATCCCTAAATAGGCTTTATATAAGTTGTATAGTATACTAATAATTTTCTTCAGGTCCCAAATTTCTGAATAGACCTTCTTCTTTTTATTGGACAATACACCAAATTCATCAAAGGTCATAAACTAAGGAGATCTTTGCTTAACTTGGCAAAACTGTATCTTAATTAAGTCTAATAATTATTGGACAACACACCGAATTTATTGGACAACACACCGAATTTCAGCCTAAGATCCTATTAGATCAATAAATCCCAAACATTTACTTAGTCCATAATTGTATCTTAATTAAGTCTAATAAACCTAACTATGTTTACATAAGTACGTCTAATATAGTTAAAGTCTATTTATCTTCTTAAAAAAAATATTTAGGAGGATACTAAATGTCTTAAGTGAATTCACGATTATTTTTTGCCTTTAAGGACAAAATATTAAATTAAGCTTATTTAATAAATAATTCATCAGGAATTAAATAAGCCCAAACAAATTCTAAAAGTCTGTTGATAAGGCTTGATACTATTTACTAAATATTTTGACCCATGCCCCAAAATGCCAAGATTAAAGTTTAATAAGTCTTGAAGTTATTTTAGTTAAACTATAGAAACTTGTTACTGATACACACCTAGGTTCTGTATTCTTTAATATAGGCTGAAACCAATTTATTTTAAAGGTCCAAAATCCATACTTATATATATAAGCCGAGGACATTTTTTTTAAGCAGTCATATAAGACCTAACAGATTCTATTATATATATTGACTTGATTTCATACTTTAATTTAAGTCTCATACCTGTAAGTTTTATTGCAAAGCAATATACCCAATTGATATTTATTCCTTCAATCTAAAATACAAAGTCTTCATGAAAGCTTGTTCCAAATTCCATAATATAAACCTATGTTATACTTAAGTCCCGACCCAACTTAATTGTTCTTACAATTTACGTTTATTCCTTCAATCTAAAATCGAAAGTCTTCATGAAAGCTCTTTCCAAATTCCATAATATAAACCTATGTTATGCTTAAGTCCCGACCCAACTTATTTTTTCTTACTACTCTTCTTAATTATTATTGTTCTTTTAAGGAAACAAAGTCATTTTTTCTATGTTACCAACAACTGGCCAAAGTTAACTAACTTTATTCAATCTAGTCCAATTATCCATCCAGAAAGTATTTAGTTTAAGCAGCTTTTGATGAATACAAAGTTTATCCTAATATAAGCTTATGTCCCCAACCCTTAATTATTCTATTACAGAAAAAAAAATTGATTTGCTTGATTTCGTCCTTAATTAGTTAATGAAATATAGATTGTACCAATATTCAAAAATAATAAAAATTTTAACTTCTTATGAATCTTTCAAATATTTTTTAATTCAATGTAGCTTAACATTCTTCTCCTCCTTATTGCTTGAATATCTAGATTTGTTTATCAATCGTGTCATTTTTTAAAAATTTGAGGACGAAAATTTCTAAGATGTGTAAATTTGTAACCACCGTTCCCAAATTTCTTTAAAAAATTTGAATATATTATTTTTCAATAATTTTGAATTGATATAATTTTCTTTAATAACTTTCCAATATGATTGCTCCTTAAAACAATTGGTCCAACAATTATTTTAGGGCAAAAAGGAAGAAGGGTGGCATACTAGTAATTAATTAGAAAATCTAGATATTTATAAAAACTTCTAGAAGCTCTCTAACTAGCTTGTAATTACCTCAACTAACCATAACTAATTTTTAACCAACAAAGGATCTAGAAAGTTCTAATCTCATCTATAAATAGGGTTCATTTTCTATTAAATCTCAATCCATCAAAGACCAGTCAAAGTAGCTAGAAGCCCAAGCCCTTTCGTTGGTTTAAAAACCAACATAGAGAAGACCTCTCTTTACTTCATAAATTTTCTCGCCTACGATTCAAGAACCATAACGGTCGAGCTCGAGAGCAGGATCGCGCTATGGTGATCGAGCTTCGTCGGAGAACATCATCCCTCAACCGACGGTCGATCATTCTCGCCGGCCATCTATGGCTGTAATCAAAGAATCCGATCGTCTTCTCCGACGAACTAAGAGCTTTTTCTCCGTAAACTATGGCGATCGGAGCTTCGGCGTCGTCGCCACTAAGACCGGCCACTAGCCGACTCTGGGACATCCTCAGCCATTCTAGTCTATCGTTGATCGACGACTCTCCATAGTCCGGTAAACTCACCACCATGCCGGTCTAAGCATCGCACGCTCCGACCAGACGGTAGTTCTTCTCTGGTGGTGAACGTCACGTCGATCGTTATAAGTAATTTCCTTTTCTAGTGAGTTCTGTTGGGAATACGTGCACTCTGATACTACATATTGGTAACACGTGCGTTCTGATACCACATGTTGGTCGTGCAGCGGAAGAAGCGCTTTGCCAACCCTCGTATGATAACCAACCAATCTACGAACACCAAGCACAAGCACAAGCACAGATGAAGACAAGTATATGACGGTGACTACGTCATCTGGACAAATTCCAACTTTTATAACTCAGATGAAATTACAAGATTGCAAAGAACTAATATTGAAACACTTTACCCTAATAGGTTCAACACCCTTACCACACTCAAGAAGAAAGACAGAAGATTACAATTGAAATCACTCACCAACTCGTAGCAATCTCCCCAACCGAAGTTGACGACTCATCGATTAGATCTCCTTCTTTCTTCTATCTTAGACGATAAAGTCCTAAGAGCAAAGCATGGACTTTATCTTAGATTTCATGTGGACGAGCACCCCGAATCTCCAATATGTACTTCTCCTTTGTGCCTCCACCCTCCTCCCTATTTATAAGATAAGAAACCTATTTTAGGGTCAAAAACCCTAAAAATAGCCAACCATAAGATCCAGCCGTCCACTAGCATCCAACGGTCCAAAATATAACATAAAAATTCCAAAACCCGAGCAGCCACTATCGACACCGAACTCAGACCGAGTTCGGTTCAGAGGTTCTGGAACACCACATCGAGTTTAGCCCAAACTCGGCCAGGGACCGAGTTCGGACCGAACTCTGTCCCCTTCAGCAGACTTAATACCCAACAAGTTTATTACTGAAGTTCTTCTCCTTCTTCTTGATAAATTACTTCGGATCAGGCAAAATTAACTCTATTTTCATTGATCCATTCTCATCGACAGTTAGTTCGTCGACGATCAGTTGAACTCGGGGTCGATCGACAAAATCGACAAGTTGATCGGTAAGATCCTCGCGTTCCTCGTTCTTCTTCGATTAGAATTTTGATCTTTGATTTGATTCTTTGTTCAGCATATTTCAAATGGATAGGTGTTGATTATTCGTGTCTGCGCTGGACTTAATCATCTACGAGTCAGGTAATATTTCTGAAGCTTGTTTCTTTCTGAAATTGGTATTGGCTCTGAATCTGATTTCGATTTTGAAGCTTTGAGTACTCTGTGTAAACAAATTGACATAAAGTTTCATGTCCTTATTTGAATCATTATGTCGTGTCTCGGTCTAAGAGACTTAGTGTGTCAAGACATTGGAATGATAGGTCCAGTTCTTTGTGTTGAATTTGAAACATAACACAGAGGCAGGACTCTGATTCAAAATAATGTGAAACTGAGTTCTATCATACTCATTGGACGAGGGTTGCAGGTTGGCCACTTAGACTTGGGAAATATTTTAGAAGTTTCTTGTAGTTCAAGCCGAGTGGTAAAATGGAAAATTAATTCCAATAAAGTATGGACTGGGCCTAGCACTGTTCAAACTTCAAATAATAGTTGATAAGTAATTTTTTTTAGGATTAATTAGTATATATAAGTTAGAGAGGTTGTTAAAGGTCAAGAACTAGTTAGTTAGATTAATCAAGAAATTAATTAGTTAAAGTTTATTACAAAATTGATTAGTTAACTAGTTTTGGTTAAAATAGAAATTAGTTAGAAATCACTAAGGAATGAAGAAGTCTAGAACTATCCAAGTAAATTAGTAAGAGTTTTAGCCTTGAACCTATTCTAACACTTATAAACCTTGCTTTCTTGGTGGACTTAGCACCATCTTTATCACTGGATTAAGTCAAGTACATACTCTATCTCTACTTTACAATATTATATTAATATATTATTGCACTTTGTATCACGTGTCATTAATTGTATTTTGATTGATTGAGTCATGTCGGGAGGGAGGATACTATACAACATGTAGTTTACCATACCTAGACAACTATTGACTGCTAGCACATCATTGATGTGCATTATGCCAAACCATTGATTGATTGCTAGCACATTGTATGCCTTTTCCTACTCAGTCTTTATATGCTGGTCTAGTGTCCAATTATATTTTCTAAATGTAGATAGTGCATATCGTCAGGTATTTTACTTTACTAGTTCTTTTTTAGATTATTATTTATTGTTGCATCATATTATTTAGTAGTTTGTGATGTAAGTTACTTTGCTCCAATCCTGACGGGATGTTGACATATTAGGCTTGGAGATTAGTACCTAGCTCAGTGGAGGATCCTATAAGACTTAGACTATATTCTTTTCGGATGTACAAATGTAATAGTTGTTGTTGTTATAGTTATTTACCGAATTTGTCTCCGGAGGGTTGATATGTATGATGTACTAAAAATGACTCATAGTTGACTATGTGCTCGTGTGTTTGGATGTGTGTCTAGTTTATTATTCTTGCTTTACCTTCCATAGTTGCTGTGATTGAGGATGATCAATTTGTCATGAGTATTGACGATTATTTAGGTTTAGAACATTTGATTACTGCCAATATTGTGGCGTTGGCTGGACGTTCATAACCCGTATCCGATATTGCGATCGCGGCACGTGACATGTGATCTTAGAATGCTTAGGAGCCATTTAAAAAGGAAACTAGGATTTTGAAGGAAATATATAGGGTTTTGGAGGGGATAAAGTGTTGTGACAGAAACCCTAGAAAAGTGGAAGCTATAAATAGGAAACAACAAAGTGTACGTAGAGGGCTATACCAAGAGATACAACTGTTGAGAAAGTGGAAGTGAAGGGCCACAACTGTTGGAGAAGAAGAAGAGGATTCAACATAATTTAAAAGGATTTCCTTGGGGAAGAAGAGGGGTTACAACTCTTTGAAAAAATGGAGAGGAGGATTTTGGTAAGAGAGTAGTCGGCGGAGAAGTTAAGTTGAGGAGTCAAAGAGGTCAGGTCGGGTTGATGAGAGCGAGGACGAGGGGTTGATGGAGGTGGTGATGAGGACGAAGGTTGGAAGGAGAATGGTTGAGTGAAAGGGACTTGGGTGTGTAGCAACTGGTACCCAAAATAACGTACAAGGATAATAATTAAATAAATAGAATACACTAGTAGGTTTTATGGAAATTTTTGCTTTGAAATACTAAGTTTAATTTTATAATGATAATAATTTAAGACTAAGCTTCATGTGGTTCATAAAGACATGTATTAAGATTTAAAATCATGTTTAAGCTATTTTAGAATTTTATATATTTTTCTAGAATTTGTTGAATAATTAAAACCTAAGAAACCTAATTTTCTAGGAATTTTAAATTTTACTATAGAACCATACATTCATATTTTTCTACCAAACATTTATTTTATGGTTATAAGATATATACATATTTTTTGTAATTTATTTAGATTTTTTTAGAATTACTCAATATTTATTTTAAGTTATTTAGATTATATATACACTTATTATTGGATAAATGCTAATTTAGTGTAATAGATATAAATTATTTGTACTATCTTTGATTCTATATAAGATTATAAATTATTTATATAAATTCATACTATATTTTAAATTAATCATAATCCTATGTCTACTAGGAATGCAACTTCATCCATAATCTATCCTAACAAATCAACTCCTACCCATTTTAATTAAATTCTATCTTTTAAAGTAAATAAATTTGAAATAAATACATATATAATCCATTTACTTTTATTTCCTATCATTCAAAATCTATCTTTATTTTTCGTCTAAAACAACCACAAAATTTGCCACAAAATTAGCCTACTTTTTTAGTAGCTGCATCGACTTTGAAGTGTCATATCTCCTAACTCTGGATTCTGAATCATGCACCATTTTTTTAGAACCATATCGAGGTAATGTTTCCAAAACTATAACTTGTTCCATGTAATTCGAAACAATAATTTTTGTAAAATTCTTAGAGTGTCAGTTATTCAAAATTTGATACGTTTCATTATTTTCAAGATTTTGGGAGATTCCGAACTCGTTTTTATGAACCATTTCAAGTTTTAGAAAGATAACACAAAGATCAAGGACATATATTTTTTCTCGAATTTAATAGAGTATTTTATTATTCTGTTAAATTCGTTGAACATATGGTTCACTAGTAAACTATCAAAATTATCATCTGTAAGACATATTGCCCATAACTTTTTTCTAATTTTAGATTCGATGAAACTATCGATTCCAGCATTCTTATAGCGCTGAAATATATAGAATTTCATACCAAATTCTTTGTATAGTGATGGTTGATTTTTTTGTCAACAAAATACCTTGATTTGCATGCCATGAATTTCGAATTTGTATAGTTGATGTTCTTTAGCCAAAATTTAAGGTTAGCAATAAAATCATAGTATAATTAGATTAAATAGAAATTTAGGTTATTTTATGCAAAAATAGATAGATTAAAATAGGAAACCTGATTCAACAATTTTTATAGATCTAACTTATTTTAATGTATGTGAAGGGATAGATTAGTCAACGACTTGAGTTGCGGCTTCATCCTCTTACGGAGCAAGCAAGTATCATTATGACCTATGTTGCCAGAATTCTATGATGCATGAGTTCTTTCCTTGACATCTGGTTTACTTTTTATTTTGATGCACCAGAGTTATACCTGTTATCATCATACATGATCACCTAATAATTTTTGTCAATATTCAATGTTCAATGTTCCATGTTCAATGTTTAATATTCAATGTTTAAGTTTAAAGTTAATGTTAATATGATCATGTTTACTTGTGAGAGAGTCAGGAGGGGAAATACAACTAGTATGCATATGGTCTACGTAATGTTCAAATTTTCAATGTCAATGTTAAATAGCAGTCGTTGCACTGCATGTACCGACTGCCAGATGTCCTATCCCGTCCACATGCGGAATACTTGGATTCTAAAATACACAGTATACATGACTTGATTCGTGTTGACATATTATCTAGTAATTATCTTATCTTAGTTGTACTCTGATATTGTTTTCGTGTCATAGTTGCACCCTCAACTATTTAATGTCATAGTTATACTCTCAAATTGTTCCCGTGACATAGTAGTACTCTTCTTGTCATATAGTGTCATGTTACAGTTCATCTTTTCTTTACCAATTTTCTTTATGCTTGTAATACTGTGTAGTGTAGTATTATGGTGATCTTGCTCAATCCTGACTTGATAACTATTTTTTAGCTTTAGACGAGGTAATTTATCTCGAGGTCTATGGTGAGTACCTTGGTGACACTTACGTTACCAATGTGTCGGTCTTCTACAATTGCGGAGTAGCATATTTCCTTCCTTATGATTTTTTGTATTATTCTTAGCTAGTATGCTTAGTGGACTTTATTTTCTAGTTGCTTTATTTTAATTCTACCGGGTTTGTTCCCGAGACCATCTAAGTTATAGTAGATTATTTCTTTAAATAAATTATTGAGACTATTAGTTTAATTTTATTGTCATGACTTAGTTGTGGATAATATGGTGTGTCTGGCTACCTGTTATGGACCATTGTTATCATAGATAACGTACTACCGCCGGTGTTGCGACATAGGATGGTTTTGGCCACGTACTCATATCCCAAAGGTGGGAGCGGGTCATGACAAGTTTTTATGGTGCCCGATGCAGGTATAAATTCATAAAATATTGCGAACTCGTGGTGGTACTTAAGTTAGTTGTAATACTACAAGCCTGTGAATATAATTGAGGATAGAAAAATTTTAGGAGGGTTATATCATCCGCAAATAGGATTTCCAATTAAATGAGTCTTCTATCTTTGTATCTCTTATGCATCTTGCTTGATTCAGTCTATGATTTCTTCCATATGTTAGATCTACTGTCATAATCATGTCCTCTTTGACCCTTTTAGTTAACAATGGTTGAGACAAGATGTAGTGCAATCCTTAGGGCTAATAGGGTACTTATGTAGAAATGGTTGCCTAATTATTGACCATATTTAGTTAGTTAATGTTAGACCATAGTGGTTTAAATATTTATTGATTTATTTTCTTTTGCTTTCCCAAATTCTAGGAAGCTATTATTAGATTGCTAGAGAAATTGCTTAGATATCTTACTATAAATATGGTTACTTGTGATGTTTGATTTTTTTAGGACAGACATAATTTTAACGGGGGGTAGGTTGTAGCTTCTTCTACCCAAAATAACATACAAGGATAATAATTGAATAAATAGAATACATTAGTAGATTTTATGGAAAATTTTGATTTAAAATACTAAGTATAGTATTATAATAATAATAATGTAATACTAGGCTTCATGTGGTTCATAGAGACTTCTATTAAAATTTAAAATCATGTTTAGGCTATTTTAGAATTTTAGAGATTTTTTTAGAATTTTTGGGATAATTAAAACCTAAGAAACCTAATTTTCTAGCGTTTTTATAATTTACTATAGAACCATACATGCATATTTTGCTACCAAAATTTATTTTATGGTTATCAAATATATATACATATTTTTTGTAATTTATTTGGATTTTTTTGGAATTATTCAATATTTATTTGAAGTTATTTCAATTGTTTATACATTTAATATTGAATAGATGCTAATTTAGTGTTAATAGATATAAATAAGATTAGATATAAATTATTTTTACTATCTTTGATTCTATATAATATTATAAATTATTTAGATAAATTCAAACTATATTTTAAATTAATCATAATAATAATCATAAGTCTATTAGGAAAGCAACTTCATCCATATCCTATCCTAACAAATCAACTCCTACCCATTTAAATTAAATCATATCTATTTAAGTAAATAAATTTGAAATAAATACATCTAAAATTCCTTTACTTTTTTTTCCTATCACCCAAAATTTATTTCTATTTTTTCGTCCAAAACAGCCCCAAAATTTGTCACAAAATCAGTCTCATTTTTCAATAGATGCATCGACTTTGCGGTGTCATATCTCCTAACTGTCTACTCTGAATCATGTGACATTTTTTTGTTAGAACCTTATCGAGGTATGGTTTCCAAAAATATGAAATTGTTCCTTGTAATTGGAAACAATTTTTTTTATAAAATTCTTAGAGTGCCAGTTGTTTAAAAATTAACATGTTTCGTTATTTTCGAGATTTCGAGAGATCCGTTTTCATGAACTGTTTGAAGTTTTAAAAAGAAGACACAAAGATCTAGGACATGTAGTTTTTCCAACTTTAATAGAGTATTTTATCATCATGTTTAATTCATTGAACATAGGTTTCACTAGTAAACTACCGAAATTACCATATGTAAGCCATATTGCCTATAACATTTTACTGGTTAGAGATTCGATGAAACCGTTGATTCCAGCGTTCCTGTAGCACTAAAATCTACTGGATTTCATACCTAATTCTTGGTGTTTTGTTGGTTTACTTTTTGGTCAACATAATACCTCAATTTATGTTCAACGGATCCCGAATTTGTAAACTTGATATTCTTTGGCCAAAATTTTGGGTTAGCATTAAAATCAGAATGTAATTAGATTAAAATAGTATTTTAGGTTATTTTATTCAAAAATAAATAGATTAAAATTGGAAAATCGATTCAACCACTTTCGAAGATCTAACTTGTTTTAATATTTGTTACGAGGTTTTGATCGGTTGACGTCTTGACTTACGAATTCATCCTTTTATGGAGCAAGCAAGTATCACTATAACCTTGGTTGCCAGTATTTTATGATGTATATATTCTTTCCTTGATATTGTAGGTTTACTTTTTATTTTGATGCACGAGAGTTATACCTGTTATCATCATACATGATCACCTAATAATTTTTGTCAATATTCAATGTTCCATATTCAATGTCTAATATTCAATGTTTAAGCTTAAAGTTAATGTTAGAGGGATCATGTTTACTTGTGAGAGAGTCGGGAGGGAGAATATAACTAGTATGCATGTGGTCTACGCAATATTCAAATTTACAATGTTAATGTTAAATAGTAGTTGTTGCACCGCACGTACCGATTGTCGGATGTCCTAACCCATCCACATGCGGAATACTTGTATTTTAAAACATACAGTACCCGTGACTTGATTTGTGTTGACATATTGTCTAGTAGTTGTCTTATCTTAGTTGTTCTCTCATATTATTTTTGTATCATAGTTGTACCCTCAACTGTTTCATGTCATAGTTATACTCTCAAACTGTTGCCGTGACATAGGAGTACTCTTCTTGTCATATAGTATCGTTTTACGGTTCATCTTTTCTTTACCAATTTTCTTCATGCTTGTATATTATACAATTTAGTGTAGTATTTTGGTGATCTTGCTCCAATCCTGACTGGATAACTATTTTTCACCTTTAGACGATGTGATTTACCATGAGGTCTATGGTAAGTACCTTGGTGACACTAACGTTATCAACGTGCCAGTCTTCTATAGATACTGAGTATTATATTTCCTTTCTTATATTTTTTTTGTATTATTCTTAGCTTGTAGGCTTAGTGGACTTTACTTTCTAGTTACTTTATTATAATTCTACCAGATTTGTTTTCGAGACCATCTGAGTTGTAGTGGATTATTTCTTTAAATAAATTATTGAGACTATTAGTTTAATTTTATGGTTATGACTTAGTTGTGGATGATATGTGTGTCAGGCTACTAGTTATGTACTATTGTTATTATAGACAGCGTACTATCGTCGATGCTACGGTGTGGGCTGGACTTACCTACATACTCGTATCCCAAAGGTGGGAGCGGGTTATGACAGGGTGGGTGTGGGTTATTCTCAGAGTCGAGCATCAATAAAATATTGGGAAGAAACTTCAAATTTATAGCTTGAAAGATTAATGCCTTGGTACTCAAAGATAATTGATAAACATCCCATAAATAAGGGATCGACTATTTGTGTTTTTCACATTCATCATAGAGTAAATCATGGTTTTGGGTAAAGAAAATGGTTTCTCCAGGTATAGATAATACATGCAGTAAGAGCCTCATAGGTGAAAATATCATAATTTCCTGATTTTGGGATGCGGAGGTAGAGATGAGTTAATGTAGATCATAATAGAAAGGTACAAGGTCCTTGGAAGCATGTTAGAATGGAGCATTTGTGACAAAAATTAGCACAATAAAGATTTTTGTCACTCCTTTTTCCCGATATACGTATTTGTGACATATTATTTCTTACTTACATGATAATTATGTTGCATGGAGACTAAACCCATTCTTTGGTTCACTTGGTTTATGGTTTACTTGTGAGGTTGGATTTGGTCATGATTTAAACTTATGGTCTAAACCTCAACCCTAGCTATATAAGCCATCATCTTTCTCTCTTTTCCCTTATTCTTCAATTTCCTTCTCTTTCTTCTTTATTTAGGTAAGTACATATTACATGAGAATGAAGAAATATGGCATTTTTATTTTGTCAGCCCTAGTACAGAAATACGGACATGGCCAGCTAGCCCGTAAAAGGTACTATACACAGTATGACGATTATGACTGTAATAAGACAAGGGGGTGTATGCTACAATCAAGTCATTTAGGGTCACACAATCATCTATGTCCCAATCAATCAAACAAGAAAGAACAAACATTAAGCATATATGATAAAATAATAAGGTGTCCCAAACGCTTTCTCAAAATGCTCTGGTGACCTACTATGCAAAATAAGAAGCTGGAAGAGTAGCAAAAGTACATGACAGTGATCAGCTGTAGTCTGATTTAGTACAATCATGTAAAGAAACTAAATGTCTAGACGTGCCGGGTAATAGGTGCCGGTAGCTAAACGTCCGAAAGAAATAAATATAAAATGACAAGCAGGGAAGAAGAAAACCCACTGGTTATCCTCTACGACCATGTTCTTGGTACACGCCATGAGTTTGGGGATAGTACGCTTGATCCTCGGGTGCTGGCTCGAAACATGATTATGCAAAACTAGTGGAATTAGACCCCAAATAGCAAGTACCACAAAGGAGCACGAAATGGAGAAAATAAAACCCAAATAATAGATATAAGTAAACATAGGTTCTGTATCTTATTTTAGGTCCATGCCATATCCTAGCACAAAGGTCCAACTCTACAACCCAACAAGGACAAGGGTTGAACCGTTACACTATGACAGTCCATGACCCTAGACTACTAACAGAATAATACAATCACAACCAAGTCCAATTTCTTTATATCGGCCAATCACTTGTACGACTTGCTATTTATGGAGTCTGAGGTTATCTCTAAAATAATGCATATTAGGTATCTTCAGATAACGTCATTGTCGAACATGAGCTAACCAAGCAAAATAAATGATTATACAGGTACTTCACTGATGCACCAGTTTTCTCTATGGCCATTGCGCTAAATTACGATATTAGCGGTTCCAGTGCTCCTATATCGAGATAATGGCTCAACGTTATTTATAATAGGTCAGATATTGCATTCCACTAAGGCAGATGATATACAGTATCTGCGGTGCCTAGCCTACAACGTACTTAGAATGAATCTCTGTGGGAAGGTTCGTTGGCATGATCTTGGGATACCGTTCCCTCTAAGTATTACTACTACTTTTAGTTACTTAATTAGTCCTATATTATTTTCAAAGTCTCAAGGTGTGGTCACATAAGAATTTTCCTTAAGATGTTATACAAAGTACGGGCATGCTAGATACGAATCCATGAAAGTTTAATCTGGATTCACCTAGGCGTGTATGCAACATTCAATCAATCAATATCTTAACCACATTTTGGTATTTGACTCACATATCATGCCCGTGATAGAAAAAAATATAATATCATGTATTTAGAAAAATTTGGAGGCATTCTCGATGTACAACCAAAATATAAATTACTTAACACATAACACAGTATGTCGTACCTCAGTGCACTTCTGACCATATACACTTTCAGGCAATAATTTGTATCAACACAGATATAGTATTCGAGTCCAATTACCAACTATACATTGGGTAACATGAATCAAGATCACAATGTAACACCAATGCTTATGTTATGCACATAGCTGGTTAGTCACTTATCACTTAGTCTGGTTCATACTGAAATCTCAGTTCAATTCATGCCATGCTCATAGCCAATCTTAGCTCATGGTCATATGTAGTACGATGTCTGGTTACTAAATCTATTCTTTCTTAAAATCATAACACAAGAATTAACCCAAATCAACCATAAAAGAATAAAAAAATATTCAATTAAAATATCAAGGCCGTATGGGAAGTCCTAGCCGCATATGTCTCTAGGCCACATGCGAAGTCCTTGCCGCGTATGTCTCTAGGCCGCATTGAAAGTCCTGACCGCATATGTCTCTAAGCCGCATAGAAAGTCTTGGCCGCATATTCAGGGTTAAAGTCTACTCCAAGGGACAAGAGTCAAAGTGACGGCCAATAAATGAAGTGTCAGCAAAGTGACATAAAGTGATTGATGTGACTAATGTGATATGCAATAAAGTATGACAGAGAGAAATGACAAAATAATAGGAATATGTGCCAACAGTTCAGAGTTATGTGTCCAAGGAAGGTGGCCGCATACTCTGTTTGTCGTATAGGTCACTAGGCCTCATTGATGTCTCTAGGACTTAGTAAATTTTTCATTCGTTGAGCGAGTAAAAATACAAGGATTTCAAGGACACTTGTCATGACCCGCACCCAAAATTTGGGCACGAGTGCGTGGGTACGTCCAGCCTACGCCACAACATCGGCGGTAGAAAGTTGTCTAGGTTAATACTCTATCTAATCAATCTCACACGAATATCCAACTCCATAAGAAGACACAGATATCACCATATAATATGGAATACTCAATCACGGAAAATAAAGCATGATGAGATATCGAAGAAAATAAATAAAATACAAGACAAGTCTAAACAAAAATAAATAGTCTAACCTGCAATCAATAACATCCATATCTCCAAGTATGCTGGAAACAAGTCCTCTATGTCACAGTCTAGGAAAAAAAATTCAGTCAGGATGGAACAAACTACATCTCTAACAGCAGTTCCATGTATATTGACAAAAACTATAATACAGCATAAAAAATACAATATGGATATAAATACTGGCAATAAGAAATACTGGAGATAATACGATACTAGAAATAGAAATACTGGGGCATATGTCATCAATGGTGTAACTAGCAATGAACAGAAATACAAGTATATACTAGAACAATGAACTGGAATATAGTGAATGCTAGAACAATAACTAGAACATAGAGAAATACTAGATCAAGACTAGAGATACATATATAGATTATCTGGCTATGTGTGTGAAACATTAGCATATCATGTGATCAGCTTGGGACTGATCAGGCTTGCTATGTATGACTAGCTATGATTCATGTAAGGTCAGGCTAACCATCCGGATAGCTATGATTCAAGCAATAGTCAGGCTAATCATACATAACAGGCTATGAGGCATGTAATGGTCAGGCTGCACCGACGTGAGGTATGGGTGAGCTATAATGCATGTAGAGTTGGGTATGATCACATAATCTACTAATATTTCCCCGTTTTCCCAGTTAGCACGATGGATCCCAATCACGACTCCTCGCGACAGGTCCCGATGATGCCAACTCGTGTATACAACAGTGTCAGAATCATGTACGTTATACAACTAAAATTATAGAGATAATCAACATAACAAAAACTGTCAGAGAATGTACTCGCCTGCGGTCCTTAGCTGGTATGAATCAGAGTCCAAGTCACAGTCCAAATAGCCTATGTATTATAATTTTACCATGTCAAAAGATAATTTATTTTAATTCATTTAATTCTGGAATAATTACTCTAAAATGTTATTTTAATCTTATTATTCTAATTTTTAGGTTAATTCCTAAATTTTGTCTAAAGAAACTAAACTTTATCAACTCGAGACTCATGACACGCAAATCGAGATAATATATTGACCAAAAAGTCAGCTAACATAAACTCAACTTTTATGCATGATTTTCTGTAGATTTTAGCGTCCTAAAAATGATAGAATTTATGGCTCGTCCGAATTCAAATTCGTTTGAAAATTATTGCACATACAAATTTTGTATTGTGCAACAGTGGTTAATTTCTAAACTAGAAGTTCTACAGAATTAACAGCATAGAAATATTTTGTATTAAATCCTGAGAAAAATATATGTCAATGATCTCGACATTAGCTTTCCGAAACTTCAAACGGTTTATGATTCTGATTCCTGATTCTCCCAAAATCGCAAAAATATCGAGACACGTCTATTTTTGGACATATTATACTCTATGAATTTTCTAAAATTTAATACTTATAATTTCGTAAAATAATTTATATATTCAGAAATCTAACCTTAATATGGTTCTAATACAAGAAACTGGGCCATGTTTGGAGTTCGAAGCTATGAGTAATGGCTTCTGGAAGATGAGGAACCCTAGATGACAATTCTCCAAAATTTGGCTCAAAGAAAAAACCCTAGAATTCCTAAATAACTCATATATATAGAGGAGAGAGGGCAGCCGCGGCTCGGGAGTCTGCCACATGGCGTACATCCATGTAGCCCCGCCCAGATCGGACGGTCCGAGTTTGACTCGGCATGGCTCAGCTGAGTCCGAGTCGAACTTGGACTCGGCTCGGCTCGAGGTTGGCTCGGCTGCACCCTCTCCCACCCCGCGGTCGCTGACAGGCGCCCCCCCCACCAGTTCGCTACGGGAGGCTGACGCGTGGGCCCCATGTTGGCTGACTGGGCAGAATATTTACTATTATGGGTTTTTAATCTCAGAAAATAGTTTTTAATTCAGTTTTCCCTAATTAACTTAAAATAAATGCTAATAATAAACATAAAATTCCCAAAAAATTCTAGAAAATATATTTGATTATTTAGAACCTAAAATAAAAGTTTGGGTTGTTATTAATTATGTTTGACCCTAAAATAAATTCTTGAAAGTCCTAGAAAATTAGGGTTACTAGTTTTTAATTAACCAAAAATTGTGAAAAAATTTAATAGCCCTAAATTAACCTAATAACAACATTTAAGCACGAATTTCAGGATACCGAGGTTACAAGTCTAACCACCTAAAAAAAAAATTATCCTCAAAATTTAAAATCCTCAATTATTTTATTTACTTATTTATTACCATCAAAATTAAATTCATCAAATCATATAATCATGAACTAATCCATATTGTTATTTCACAATATTTGTCAAAATTCTATAAATATCATATTCCTGAAAATCTTCAAATATAAAATCAAATTCCATTCTTATCACAATCTCCTCCAAAATTTTAAGTTAATAGTGAAATACAAGAATTTAATATTCAATCCTCTAATTGAAATCCAATCCATACATATTTATAAAAATTAAAACAAAAATCTCATCCAAAAATGCTAATCCATTAATCATCTTACTCCTCTAATTTAATTCGGACATACAGTACTCTATGAATTTTCCAGAATTTAATACTCATAATTTTGTAAAACAATTTATATATTCAAATAGCTAACCTCAATACAGTTCTAATGCAAGACACTGGGCCACATTTGGAGTCCGGAGCTATGAGTAATGGCTTCTGGAAGATGAAGGAACCATAGATGACAATTCTCCAAAATTTGGCTCAAAGAAAAAACCCAAGAATTCCTAAATAACTCATATATATAGAGGAGAGAGGGCAGCCGCGGCTCGGGAGTCTGCCACGTGGCATGCATCCATGCAGCCCCGCCCAGATCGGATGGTCCGGGTTTGACCCGGCTTGGCTCAGCTGAGTCCGAGTCGAACTCGGACTCGGCTCGGCTCGAGGTCGGCTCGCCTGCAACCGCACCCACCCCGTGGTCGCTGACAGGTGGGTCCCGCCCAGTTCGCTGCGGGAGGCTAACGGGTGGGCCCCCTGTTGGCTGACTGGGCAGAATATTTACTATTATGGGTTTTTATTCTCGAAAAATAGTTTTTAATTCAGTTTTCCCTAATTAACTCAAAATAAATGCTAAAAATAAACAAAAAAATCTTAAAAAAATTCTATAAAATATATTTGTTTATTTAGAAACTACAATAAAAGTTTGGGGTATTTTTAATTATGTTTGACCCTAAAATAAATTCTTGAAAGTCCTAAAAAATTAGGGTTACTAGTTTTTAATTAACCAAAAATTGTGAAATTTTTTAATAGCCCCAAATTAACCTAATAACAACATTTAAGCATGAATTTCAGGATACAGAGGTTACAACACTTGTGTAAAATAAGCAGTCATGCATCCAACTAAATGGACACATGCTGCTAGTATAAGACAAAAAACTCAAGCCGCATAGCCCTCTCAGGCCGCATGGCACTCTCGGCCTCATAATTTGTTGGCCGCGTAAAAACTTCGTCTTCTCCAATAGCAGGTTCAACCACGGTGGAAGCTCCAAAAACTAAAATTTGTTTTATCTATAAAATTTTATTTTAACTCTGAATCAAGTGAACCAAAAGTCAAAATGCTCAAAATGAAGTACTCCATGAAGCGCAAAAACTATTTTTTTAAATACCATATTTTAATAGATCAAAACCATAAAAATACATGGAAGCCAAGAAAATCCTAAACTTTAAAATATAGATCTACTCAAATCCACCCATAAAAACCGAAAACTCCAAGTATTAAATTTTTTAGAAACACATAACAAACATAATGAACCAATAATATGTAGGACTTCTCCATTTCTTATGCAAGTTGTACTTGCCTAAATCTTGGAGGGAGAAAACTTAAGAGATAGAAAGAAAATAAAGTAATGAAGAAAGGAGAGAGATTGGCTTATATACATAGAGGGTTTGAGGTTTAGATCATGGGTTCAACTCATGATTAGACCAACCCAACAATTTAAACCATGAACCAAGATAACTAAAGAATGAAGTCTAGTCTTATGCAATATACTAAACATGCATTATGATTCTAAGCATATTTAGCCCTTGGAGTTTTCGATTTTAATTTTGCTTATATATTATTAGTCTAATATGTGTGCATTATGAATCTAAGCATATTTAGCCCTTGGAGTTTTCGATTTTGATGGTTGAATTTGTCTAGATCTACATTTTAGTTAAGGATTTTTTTATGAGTTCTATGACTATTCTTGGTTTTTCTAGGTGATAGAGCATTCTATTTCAGGTATTTTGGCTTTTGCTTCACTTGATTTGGAGTTAAAATAAATATTTTATGAAAAAAATAAAATTTTGAATTTTAAAGCTTTTCTCATGGTGTTCTTACTAATATTTGGGGACGATACAGTCCATGCGCCAAAGAAGGCCATACAGCAAAAATATTACATGGCACGAAGCTTCCTACCATAGACCCTTCGTAATGTGTGCATCTCTTGTGATGCGTATGACTGTTTGCATGTGCCTTTGAGCCATGCACCCGAACAAGCCATACGACAGATCTTGCTTCGAGCCTGATCTTTCCATGTGCCTGGGGGTATATGCACCAAGCTCTTATGCGCATAGCACTGGACGCCGAACTTGCCATATTCATTTTTATGCGTGTGACTTGCTATGCACCAGGCCTCTATGTTTCAGGCTCATCTCCGCTGCGGTGACTTTTACATGCGCGCTTTGTGCCGTGCACCATGCAATAGACTGCTATAAACTTGTAACCAAGTGGCAACTTTTCCATGCGTACATTTCTCATGCACATATGTGTACCCGAGCGATCCGATGTGCCGGTTTTGTTCTTTTGCTTATTTCTTAGAGATTTCTATTAACTTTTGAGATTTTATGTATTGATCCTAGTAATTGCATGTGTGATATATTTAGTGTTACTATGTGCCTGAATGGACTATGTGCCTGACTTGACTATGTGTAGAACTAGAACATGCGCCAAGTGGCTATACTACCTATGCGCATGACATGACCCACATATTGCAAGGTGATAGAATTCTTGTGAATGACCAATAATTAGTAACTTAACTCGACTACTCTTATCCGTGCTGATACACTTACTACTTGCTATACGTTCCTACATGCTATGTGTTACATGTCCACTGAGGTACGACATATCTTGCTACATGCTTTGTGTTACATGTTCTGGTTGTGCACCAAGTTACCCCTATCCTATGCAACATGTGATATTATATTATTTCTCCAACATAGACATGATAGTTGGTCAACAACCAAGCGTGGCTAGAAATTGTTGATTGTTGCATCACGCTCAGGTGAATCAAAATTGAACTGCCAAGTGACAAAGTAGAATCGTATCTAGCGTGCCCGTACTGCGGTATGACATATAAGGGGGAGTAATATGTGACCACGCCATGTGATTCCAAAAAAATATAGGGTTAACTAGGCAACTGAAACTTGTAAAGTATTGGTAGGGATGGAATTTCGAGATCGTGCACGTGAGATACCTCAGACAATCATCATAACGTGCAAGGCTGGCCCCCATGGATATTGTGTCATGTCTGCACTAGTGAAAGATAATATCCAAATATTATATTGTATAATTTGTTAGCACGGTGTCCTTATGATGGACCGATGCATATACAACGTGCTACTTGATTATCATGGCTCAGCTAGCCCCGCTTAACAGCCCACGATATGAGGATTTCTAGTTATGCATTAATTCTTGGATATTCTAGACTCTACCTAGAAATTTGTACAAGTGATTGGCCAATTTTGTAATTAAGCTTGGTTGTGTATTGTATCTTCTATCAAATATTTAGGGACATGGACTATCATAGTACAGTGGTCTAACCCTTGTCCTTGTTTGGTTATGGGGTTAGATCATTGTTTCACGATAGGCTATGGAACAAAACTATGAGACAAAATTATATATATATATATATATATATATATATATATATATATATATATATATCATAGCCTGGATTTTGTTTCTTCAATCGTGCTTCCTTTGTGGTAATTACTATTTGGGGTCTAACCCCACTGATTTTGCATGGCCAAGTTTAGAGCCAGCACCCGAGGATCCAGCTTTCTTTCCCCTGAATAATGGCGCATACTAGACGGATGGACGCTGAGGGACACGAGTGGGTTTCTTCTTTCTTGTTCGTTACTGTACATTTTACTCTTTTGGCCTTTTAGCCACCGGCATCTGTTAGCTGTCAAGTCTGTGTATTAGCTTCCATTACATGATTGTAATTAATAAGACTGTAGCTGATCACAGTCATGTACCTTTTTTACTCATCTAGCTCCTTATTTTGTGCATATAGCTTTAGAATATTTTGACAGAGCATTTAGGATATCTTTCTTCTTTATCATACATGTTCTATGTTACTGTTTCTTGTTTGATTGATTGAGATAATATATATTCTATGTGACCCTAACTGACATGATTGTAGCATGCACCCCCTTATCTAGTGATATCTGTGATCTTTATATGATATTTTATACCTTGTACGTGGTAGCTGGCCATGTTCGTCTCCGTATTCTGGTACTGGGGTATGACAAGGTTTTAATGGTAGCCCATGCAGGTCTACGTTTTCAGACTTTGGGGTGTTATGGTCCTAGGAGTCTCAATCAAATATGTACCTTCCAATCCTGAATTCGTTCTTCTCGGTGCCTAGCTTGACTATTGAATCAATTATTTTCTTGATTCTCCCTGTCCTATTCTTGATGTCTCTTATCATTTTCTTTAGGGCATCTTCAGTTGTTGGGGCAACTGATCTGGTAGGTCAGGATTCCCCATGACAGTATGAGGCAGCATCTGCTTAGCGTAAGGTTCGGATTGAGCCAGTGATTGAGCAGGTAGAGCCAGTAGAGCCAGTAGCAGATCATATCGAACAACAGACCCCACAGATCATAGTACCTCCAATAGTACCAATGGTACTTGATAATCCCACATTATTGGAAATTATCCGAGGGATGTTAGGAGCTCAGCATCACCAGCAATTTTAGCAACATGAGCAGAATATTTTATTGAACCAAGGGCTACAAATGACTCTAGAGAGGAACGAGCGGACTGATTTGGGAGCGTCAATCAGGTTTTGCTGACTTAACCCAAGGTACTTCGACGACACGGAGGACGCCATCATAACATATGTATGTTGCAAGATATTGAGGTTATTCTGGCGGCGATAAAGGTTCCGGCTGATGAACATGTTGACCATATCCGGCTACAGCTTCAAGACCTTGCTCATGATTGGTGGACATCTGTAGAGGTTGGTTTGAGGAATCCTATCTCTTGGGACAATTTTAGGACCCGGTTCAGGGCTAAGTATTTTGGGATAGTAGCACAGTATGAGCTTCAGCAAAGGTTTATCGGTCTTAAGCAGGCGATAGGACTGTGGATGGATACGTAACAGAATTCTGTAAGCTGAGCAGATTCGTCCAAACAATAGTAGCTACTGATTCAGATAAAGCGATGAGGTTCTAACATGAACTTCACCTGGAAATTCTGTAACTGGTAGAGGGGCATGACTACCAGACTTATGAGGAAGTATTGGTAGCGGCAATAAGGAAGGAGCTTACCATGCAGAGGTTATCAACGAGGACTGAAGGCCATAAGAGGTATTATGCCCAGAGCGGGGGTGGATGAGGAGAAGTACCCCTGATGTCAGTACCATCTCCTGGCGTTCGTATCCATGATTCAGCACCGCGAAGGATGGCAGTTTCAACAGTGACGACACCGTCTTGGTAGCAGTCGAGGCAACAACAACAACAACGCCAAGAAGTTCCGATGGGTTGTTCTTACCGTGGCAAGGAAGGTCACACTAGAGATGTGTGTAGGGCAACCAATAGATTGTGTATAAGGTATAGTAGTCCAGATCAACAAATTGCCAATTGTCCTTTGATACAAAGGATAGGAAGGTTGGTTCAGAAGTTTCCAGTATTGCCAACACCAGAGGTATCTCTGTACAGAGGGCCGACAAATGTATAAATTCTTAAAAATGCACCTCAGATAGATGGCACAGTTTTCTACAAATAAATCCAAAAGTAGAAGAACGATGCACTATCTACTTATTACAGAATAAAGACTTATATTTTTTTACTTTGGTACACTTTTCATTAATTTCAGAGGATGACGCACTATTCAGAGAGCAGAAAAGTAGCGCACTTTCTTAATGTTACAAAAGCTAGCACACAAATGACCTTCCCTCTCTCAAAATTTAATGTAGTAGACTGGTAGCTGACAAATACAGAAACCGAAGAGTCAGAAGTCATCATTAAAGTGGAACTGTGTCACGTAGACCCAGGTTGTCATTTAGCGACCCCGCCGCTGTGCCAACTTCTTCAAAATTGTGCCCTATGCCAACTTCTTCAAAAGTGCGCCGCTGTGCCAATTTTTTTCAAAAATGTGCCACTATGCCAATTTCCTCAAAAATGCGCCGTAGTGACAACTTCCTCAAAAATGCGCCGTAGTGCCAATACCTTCAAAAATGTGCCTCAGTGTCAATCTTGCCAAAAATGCGCCAGGCTCCAGATGACTTCTAAAGTGCGCCTATTATCCTAACTAACGGGGAGCAGTTATGAGTGCATGTCTTATATGTCGTACCTCTCGGGAAAAGTGTACAAATAACTGTCCCCACGACCTTTGCTTTCCTCGTATAGGAAGCTATGTGTAAAGTAGGCAGCAAGTTATGCACCCACTTATGCAAAACGTGGGATTTTAATCCACCAAAAGTGCATAATAGTAATACAGTGTTGACTGTCCAAAATGCGCGTACTCTCTCGTAATCGCTCCTAAACTCTATAAATATAGGTTTTGTACAACCACTAAAACCTGGGCTGCCTCCAGAACACACACAAAGAGGAGCATATACAGACAAATAGAGAGAAAGGGGCTAGAATTTTCAAGTTTTTGAAATTCAAGAACAAAGTGAGAGAAATAGAAGCTTCTTGTGCCGTTATGCAAAAGCTTTCTTATTGTTCAACTCTTCAAGTAGTTCATAAGATTCCCTAGATTTTCTCATCGTCGTGTGCAGTTCTTCGTCGTCGTGTGTATTTCATCATCGTCGAGTGGTCCAAGGAGTAAAGTGATCGTCCGAAGATCAGATCTCTACATCTATACTTCGCGAGAATCAATTGTACTTAGATATCTTTTTGTACTTTTCTTTCTTTTCAATAGTTTGTAACATAAAAGTTTCGTATAAACTTTTCCTCGCAAAAATGATGGCGACTTTGTTGGAGGCTTTGTTCTCCTCTGACAAGAAGGTGATAGCTCAACTCGACGCAGCTTCGGTTGTTTCGACGCAGAAGACCTTGGTTGTGAAGTTCGACCAACATGCATATAAAGAAATACTCCATTCTGGGGGCAGTGCCCACCCCTCATCGATACTCAAGTTGAGGAAAACTAGCAAAGTGTGGGTGCCCAAGCCTCATCATGCATATACTGATATTAATGCCAACAAGGGACAGAGCATTCTGATTGACGAGAGTTCTCCTGTGAATTTTGTTCAGATCAATGACTTGGTGGACAATTCCCTTGCGTTAAACAAGGGATATAATTCGTGCAACTCGTGCAATCTCGAGCAAAGGGTTATCCACACCCAAGCTTCTGAGTCCCTTGCGTTAAACAAGGAATACAATTTACATAATTTCAAGCAAAGGGTGGTCCACACCCAAGCTTATGAGCTTGCGCATATTGGTTGTAATATACGGGGCAAACAAGGCATGGACACCGCTGTCCAAAATAACCCGCACACAAATGAAGTATTGGTCATGGAGTATCATTCTCCTAACATCTTGATTACACACACAGTGGATGAAAAATTATGTGCCACTCATCAAAATCCTACTATTAGTGAGCCAGGCCAAGACCTTCGTGCAATATTAAATGCACGTAGACAAACTGTACCAACTTTGTCTGTACCACAGAAAGTTTGCCAAGTGGGACCAATCTCTGCACAACATGCTGATAATGCGCGTATACACAAGAGGACTGCTAAGGACAACATCCTCTCCTCCCTGAAGGGAAAGAACTCGAGATATGACAAATTATTTGCCAATCAAGCCAACACATCACTCTATACACAAGGGACCAAAAATGTGAATAGAAGATTTAATGTATCTCATGTAAAGCGGTAGAGTCTGCCTGCTGTTTAGGATAATAAACGAGAAAAGATTTGATAAATGCGAAAAATGAGGTCATATGAGAAGACCCGCCCTTCTTTTATGTTTACAAACAAGATTGTACAAATTTGATCCTATACGAGGATGGCTAAGTATAATTTATTTAATCTGGGTAAATATTGCTGTAGGTGTCTGATCTGCAGTCGATCACTTTAGCCCTTGGACCACACGATGTTGAAGAAGTGCCGTGGAAGACAGGTAGCAGCTTCGAAGGTTGCTAAAGAGGGTGGATGCCCGATGCCAAAGTCGTCGATCCCTTCTCTTTGCCTGAGCTCTGGATTCTCCTCTCTCTCTCTCTCTCTCTCTCTCTCGACCGTTTGACCCTCGATCTTTGTGACTGTTGGATCTGATACTGGATTTCTTGATCAGTTTTTAAACCTAATTTCTTTGACCTTTCTCCTTTCGACCTGGCGACCTTTCGACCTTGCGACCTTTTGACCTTGCGACCTCATTGATAGAGGTCTCTATTAATAGAGTTTTTAGTGACAGTGACCACACAGTCGACGTAGAAACCGAGTAGTAGAAAGTACAGCACCTTTTTACACGACGGTTTAAAATAACCAATGCCTGCATATAAATGACCTTTTGAGTGAGCATGTTACGCACGTCCAACTAAGGGACAAAATGCGTATATCTGCTGCGAAGATCACGGCGTAGAAGCCACGTAGGTAGTTATCCCTTGTGTATAAGAGGTTGGCGTAGAAGCCAAATGACTGTCACCATGACGTAGAAGCCAAGTAGGCATAGAAGCCAAGTAGGCATAGAAGCCAAGCAGGCATAGAAGTCGAGCAGGCGTAGAAGCCGAGTGGTCATAGAGGCCAAGGAGGCGTAGAAGCCGAGGAGGCATAGAAGTCGAGTGGGCATAGAAGCCGAGTGGTCATAGAGGCCGAGGAGGCATAGAAGCCGAGTGGGTATAGAAGTCGAGTGGTCATAGAGGCCGAGGAGGCGTAGAAGCCGAGTGGGCATAGAAGCCGAGCAGGCATAGAAGCCGAGATGATGTGGACGTTTTAGCCAGAATTACGGCTCTTGGAGATATAATCAAATCTCTTGCATTAATGCAGAGATCTGCCCCCATTCTGCGCATTAAATGCAGAGGCTTGTCTTTATGATTTTCTATCATTCTTTTCATTAAATGCAGATATGCGCCTCAAATCCTGTACGAAGAGTGACTGCTGATGTGGCGGTCTGTTCGCCTTCTGCGGAGCGTAAGAAGCTCACATCTGCCTGTGTAAAATTAGACAGCGTATTCCCTTATATGCGTAAGAGTAGTTTACACAAAGGGGATTCCACTAAACGACGGTTCGGTGACATTTAATCAAATCTCTGGTATTAAATACGGAGATCCGCCATTACCCTGCTCATTAAATGAGGAGGCATGGTTTGAAGGTCTGCCACCCTTCTGTGCCTCCAGTGCAAAGACGTGCCTCGGGCATCTGTCAGTATTCGGCGCTTTAAATACAGAGACGTGCCTTGAGAAGCTGTCACCGCTCTGTGCATTAAATGCAGAGACGTGCCTCGAGCCCTGTACAAAGTGCAGCTTTTGACGTGGCAGGCTGTTTGTCTTCTGCGGAGCGTAAACAGCTCACATCCGCCTGTGTAAAACTAGGCAGCGTATTCCTTCGTATGTGTAAAAGTAGTTTACGCAAAGGAAATGGCAGTAAATGACAGCCTGGGTTACAGTGCCGCGCCATCATTATACCCGTCACCTGGCTAGTCGTGCAGTACTCTTTGTCAGGAGTCCAGACATCAGGTTTATTATATGCTCTGACAGGTTCATTTTGAAGAACACGAAGCGTTCCTCGTACACTTCAATGCTGTATTGAAAGCGAATGAGTTTTACGCCATGAAGGCGATGTAGCACCTCTTTTACGCTGAAGCAGCCTGGTCGTATTGCATTATACGGATGGTCCTTGAGCTTATATTTTACGCTGTGCTCAGCAGAAAAGCTCTGTTGCAAGTTGATGGCTCTGAGGTCATCTTTTTACGCTGCCCTGTATGAACATGCTGCGTATAGCTATCCAGCATATTTTTCATGCTTCTACAAGACCCCCTTCAAAGCTTTTAAATTCCTTGTAATTTGAAATACTTTGAATGAAGCATGAACCATTCCTTGTAACTCGAAACGCTCTTAATGGAGCCTGAAACGGTCAAGCCTGACACATTTTTTCATGGCTGACTTTATGGCAGAGTTATTGGGGATCGGTGATCTCTTTCACCTATAAAAAGGCTGAGGAGTTCTCCTGTTCTTCCCACACTTCCCTCACCATACAGAGATGATAGCCGAAGTTCGTCGGGTCGACTTGAGAAAGAAGGAGATCATGCTCTTCCAGCATGTAAGGAGCCAAAAAAGATGACGTCTTCAAGCAAATATCCTCTGCAACGATGGATCATTGAAGGATATCATTGCCTCCTTTGCTCGAGATAATCATCATCTTTGTATGGTGGTTCTTCGGGAGAGAAGAAGGGTCGTATTTGACCAGGCAGCTTGCAAGTGGTGCCTTCTCCCGTTACCTCTGTGGCGCTGGATGTAGGAAAGCAGATTTACTCTGCTTTTCTTCTGTTGGCAGTATGGGTCTATGCCCAGTTCTGCATCCTTCCGCCACTGATCATCTTGTTGTTCATCGACTGTGGATGTCGATGAACTGCAATGGAAGAAGAGGAAGATCTTCACCAATGCGAGAACCTGGCAGAACAGATTCTGGGTGCAATCTTCAGACGACGATGAGGAAGCCCTTTGTAGACGGGATTTCCCTCATATGTAGTCATGAAAAATAAAGAAAAACCCTTGTAGACTGGATTTCCCTCATGTAATCATGCTTTTTAATTTTAATAAAATCGCCTTTCTTCTTTGCATATGATCATGTTGCCATACTTTGCTGTGAAGTCTGAATATGTGTAGCTTCAACACGTCTGATTCTTTACGCTGACTCTGTGTGGAAAGAGTGCTAGGTCCCTGTCTTTTACGCACAACTAAGGATGCGCAGAAAGCCGCTTAGTAGTCGAGTGTTCGAACTGTCCTGCTGTTAGGAACCGCGTAGAATTCTGAACTGTTCTTTACTTCTGATAAACAGAATTTTTGTTCAGACCGTCATCTTCAAGAATGATTTCTCAAAAATCCCTTGGAATAGGGCGAGAACTGGCTGTCAAACTGAGTCACCATCTTGAATTTGTAGACAAAATATTCAGACTTGATTCTGGATGAACTTCGAATCGACCCATGAAGAAGAGTAATTTTCAATGTTGAACTCTGTATGCTTCGGGTACTTGGGGTATCTTGAGGTCAAGAAGGGGTATCTTCTATGTAAACTCCTGTAATTGACCGCCTTGAGAATCGTTCAGATGTACTGTACTGGCCTGCACATCTTTCAGATGTGCGGAAAGTCGTGGAGCGTAAAATCATAAGTTCGTTGCCTCTGAGCGTAAAAAGCCACCGAGCGTGAAATCATAGACTTGTAGTTCCTGAGCGTGAAATCGTAGGTTTGTAGCCTCTCGAGCATAAAAGCTACCGAGCACAAAGGCATCCGGGCGTAAAACCCTAGACTTGTAGCCATTGAACCTAAAACCGTAGATTTGTAGCTGTCGAGCGTAGAAAACTCATTGGTGCAGAACTGTAGATTTGTAGCTTCTGAAAAGAAAATCTTCTGAGCGTGAAGCCATGGATCTGTTGCCTCTGAGCGTAAAAAGCCACCGAGCGTGAGATCATAGATTTGTAGCTGCTGAGCGTGAAGTCGTAGATTTGTAGCCTCTCGAGCGTAAAAGCTACCGAGCACAAAGGCATCCGGGCGTAAAACTATAGGCTTGTAGCCTATGAGCGTAAAACCGTAGATCTGTAGCTGTCGAGCGTAAAAAGCCCCTTAGCGTAAAAACCACGAATCTTTCTCGCGCGAAAACTTTTCGAATTCGCTGACTGTCCGCCTTCTCTGAGTGATAGGCTAACGTAGTACCCAATCATAACCAGATATTAATTAGGAGATTTGGTTCGGGATTCGAGGATTCCATCTGAACTCTATATATACCCCAAGTTTCTGAGAGAAAAACTTTTTATCCGTCTTCTGCGAAAGAAAGCCTTCGTCTGTTCGAGTTCTTCGTTTCTTCTCCGAGATTTCAAAGTTTCCAGTAATGGCCTCGAAACAATCCTTCTCCACTAAGGGAAAGAAGGTTGATTCTTCTTATCGTTCTTCTGCTCAAGTGAGAGCGTCTTCGGTCGGGCAAGGCGAACTTTATTCTGAGCAAAGTATTTCGCCGACGAGCAGTGCACCCGGCCTAAAAGGTAGAGCATTTGGGATGAATAAGAACGACTGAAAATCCTTCGCACATGTTGTACGTGACCGCGCTAGGTCATCTTCTATGCTGATAGCCTCTTTAAGGAAGATGATGCACAGAAACGTTTCATATTTTACGCCCACATTTCTAATGTGTCAGTGCAAAAACTCCATAATTTCGCAGTCTGGCGTAAAAGCTTTGACTGTCGAAAGTTGGTGTATAAAATTTGAGGGTTACACTTCTGAATGAAGATTCTGGCGTAATACCTTATTTTTATCAGTCTGGCGTAAAGCACCGACTGTATTCTGCCAGTCTTGAATTTTACGCTTTAGGAAATGGATTCCAGCGTAATGGTCAAGTTTTTTTACGGTCTTGGCGTAGAGCACAGACTGTTGATTTTTTTGTCGTATGCTGCAAGGTCTGTATTGTCTAGTTAACGTATTTTTCTTGCATTCTTGAAGTTGACATGCATGTGTCTCCGCTAGCCGATGTGATGGGTTCTGCCGCAGGGATGCTGCACTCCAACTATCTGGAGGATCTGTCATACGTGACATTTCCTATCTTCGGGCCGCAGTATCCTGAAGGAAGGGAGATTCTGATATTGGCTCAGGGCGAGCGAACGCTGCTGAACCTGATCAATGGGGAGCCCCTGATGTATATAGACGGGGACCAATACATAAAGCTGGCCTTCCTCTTCGGGGACATAATTGACAAACAGTCCCAGACGAAGCCCAAGAGGGAACTCTGGGTTTTCCCTGCCGGGAGCTTGGTTTTGTATCTGCCCAAGACGCCGAGAGACTATTCCATCTCGACTTTCTTCCATGCCACACATCCCAGGAGGATGTCGTAGACGCTGACTCCCTATCTTCACGGCAGGCCGGGGAAGATATTTTATCTGAAAGGAGCGAACCAGGGGTCGTTTGTCAGCCGTCCTTCCGGCAATGTAACGGTGTTCAGGGGACTGTACCCGGGCAGTATCCCGAGTGAAGACAGCTTGGTGATCCAGCCGGTCCAATTACCGACTTTCTGTAATGATTTTATGGGGCACGGGGGAGTATACCCTAAGGTGAACCCTCGGTGCGGTGGGTGGATCACCCCTTCAAACCTTCGATGGGCTCGCTTAGTTGATTGGGCCCTGAAGCATTTTCAGACCGAGTTGGAGAGCATTGGTCTGTTTGCAGCTGTGAGTGCTACCAGTGTAGGGTTACCTCCTAACCCTAACCTATTTCTGGCATTGATGGAGCGATATATTTCCCTCACCGGGACTTTCACCACTCCACTGGGGGAGTTGGGATTGGCCCTCCATGAGATGGCAGAGATCTCGAGACTGCCGATGGGGGATACTCCATATGAAGAGTATGTTCCCACGAACCGAGAGCTGGGGGATTCAGACTCTCGGGTAGTGGAGGTCTACCAGGAGCTGATGTGCCACTACCTCGCCTGCACCACTTTTTATGATGAGCCCTCAGATTTGGCTCACATCAACAAATGGACGTCCTATCTCTTCTTTCACCGTTCTTGGACTGCTAAGCCGGAGAAGGTGTTGGAGGGCAAGGATCAGCCTGTGAATCCTCTGAGCGCGCTCAATGCTCAGGTAGTCGACGATCTCATGGTAGACACTGGGGCTCCGGACTTGATCCTCGTCGAATGGTTCGAACAGTATCCTGTAGGCACTAAGGCCTATAGTTATTTGAGGCGCTGCCGCAGGCCTCTGTCCAGGGAAGCTCAACTGGCTGGCTTCCTCTCCATATGGCTGCGCCGAGTGGTGGTACCTGGTGTCGCATCTGCGGACCGTATTTACCGCAACACGCTGTGGCCTGTAGTGCATCTGGTATTCGGGGGTAGACTGGGCTTGCTTCCTGCCATGGTATGCCGTATACAAGCTGGCCTGAGGGCCATGACTGACCGGCTGCTCGCCGATGAAACTAGGCGTGATAGCTTTCCCAGGGTAGAATTCCCATACCTATATTTGATGGGACGGTTAATTCTTAATAACCCCAAGGTTATGTCTCCCGGCTCCGGCAGTAGTTCGGGGACTAGTTTCTTGTTGAACTACCAGAAGTCTTCCTGGAACGTGACCACGGTTCTAGACTGTCGGCGGGCGCTGGGCTTCAGTCAAAGCTGGAAGCTTTTCTGCACTGTCCCCTCCGTACATCCCAATCAATCGGGGATTAGGCTTGAGGATTTAGGCAGAGAGAAGACCAATCTTTCTCCTAAAGCTTTTAATTGGTTGGTCTGTATTAGACCTTCCCATCTACTGTACAGGAGTAAAGACTATTGCTTCTTGGAGCCCTACCTGCCTAGTCAGTTTGCCAGGCAGTTTGGGTATGATCAGTTGCATGTGGGTAATGCCGTTACCAGCTTTCGGTCCACGGGTGGACTCTTTGATGGAGCGAGAGGATGACGATATTTCCTTATGGGTTGTACTGGAGCAATTTTTACCGTGCCGGTTATTACACTCTCTACGGAGCTGCGCATCCTGCACTCGTATGCCCAGTTCTGTGTGGCAACGAACACCTTCCATCGCGATTTTGACATGCATGGAAGTTTTAGGGTGCCCTCTTCCAAGTCTGGGGGAAGAGTCGAAGTCCCCTCGGTTTCTTCTGACGAGGGTGAGGAGTTCGTCAATCCAGATGAGCCTCTGGTGGCGGTATCGAGGGTTGAAGTTCCTCTGCCTGCAGGCCCTTTGGTGATTTCTGGGAAGTGAAGGGCTCCTACTCCGAAGGAGACTTTCCCTCGCAAGAGGAAGAAGAAGATGGTTAATCATCCTCTCCGGATTCATAGTATTGAGGCTCCTGGAAGTGAGCTTGCATCTCCCCATATTGGGGATGATTCTTTGATTGGGGGTTCCTCGCCTTTTAGAGAGGGACCCTCTAATGTTCCGGCTGGTGGTGCCAGAGAATCTCTGCAAGAGGCTGCCGTCGCTGCTACTGCTTCAGGTAGTGGAACAAGGTCGCCTTCGGGGCTGAGTATACTTTTATGCGGATCGGCATTAGGAGAGACTCCTGCCGTGTTTGCCAGTGCACCTGGCGAGATTCCAGCCGACGAGCCTCGGTTGGAATTTGACGAGGACTTGGAAGAGCATTCGCCAGTGCTCCTTAAAGCACCCCCTTCTCCAGGTATGATAGCTTGCCTAGCATCATTAAGGAATGATTTAGCTGTACAGGCTGCAGATGCGATATATATGCCGTCGGCCATGGGTAAATGTCGTCTTCACGCCTTTTCTTTTAGGAAAGTTAACATTATGCTGATATTAACTTCCTTTCGTCCTCTTTTCAGGGGAAGACCTCTTCGGGGAGGGCAGTATAGATGCGCCCTTTGGCTCTGTGTCAGGTCCTGGCGGCGACACGGAGGTGGCTGATTTTGAAGAGGAAGCATCTTCGGGTGCCGGCTCGCCTGTCGACGAGGTTTCGATATCTCAAGAGGAGGACGAGACTTTCATTGCAACCACGCCTCTTTTGAGTATACCGGTCACTTCGTCCGGTATTGGCGCTTCTTCTTTCGTCGCACCACCTGTTGAGGCGACGGCCGTGGCAACATCGTCTACCGTTGTCCTTGGAGGGGGATTCGCCAATATCGAGGCCACCCCCAGCATCCAACTGGATCTAGCTGTGCTGATCGAGCAGTACACTGATATCTTCTACACCACTTTAAAAATGTTAATATCAAGGGTGTTGGCAAAGAATCTGAGCTTTGTGTCGCTGAAGAGGTCCTCCCAGTCTGCGATAATGCCCATCCGAGAATTCGACGACACCGGGCTAGCTGAAATGCTGGAGGAGATAGTTAATGGTTTAGAGCAACCCATTAACGAATACTTGCAGCTAGCTCAAGACAATATTAAAGATCTGGTCCAGGCTAGATACGACTCCATGACTGTGCGGCTTGCCAAACAGATGGCAGGCGTAAATAAATCTATCCAGGCACATGAGCGGGAGATGGATGAAGGAAAAGTCATCCTGGGGGAGGCCATTGCTCTTAAAATGAAGTGCCAGGCCGAGCACGACGGGAATATAGCGAGGGTCCTTAGGCTGGAAATAAAACTCGCTCAGGCAAAAGAGTGTGCTTCTCAGTCGTCGGAAGCTCTAGTTGTGGTGGATAGCCGATTAGGCGTAGCATAACAGAACTTGGCGCGTGGAGATGCCGCTCATGCTGGTTTTCTTTGGGCTAGAGCCGAACTGTCCCTCCTGAGCAATGATGAGGCACGATTGGAACGGGCTCGCCATGATGTCTTGGATTCCAGGACTGAGAGGATGGCCGTACTGGCGCAGCAGCTTCGCGACCTGACCGCTCCCCCAAAATAATGTACTTTTGCTTTTGCTTTTCAATGTACTTTCTCTCCTTTTTGAGAATAAAAAAGAGACTTTCATCTGACTTTATGGACCCATCATTTCGGAATGTAAATGACAGATTTAGGTAAAAGTGATATCAGAGGTAATATGGACGTGATATACTCTCGGTAAGTTTTAGCAGGATACATCTATTCAGAGTTTATATGGACATGATAGAATACGATCCAACTAGTTTCGCTTTGGAAGTAGTTTTGTCAGAATGAGGTTTTTGCCATATTCCACTTGAGCAGAGGTGGTTAAGCATAGTACCTTTTCAGGAATTTGCCATTGATAGGAGCCATTAGCAGGTCTCCATTAGGCTGGGCTAACCTGTAAGCGCCGTTTGAGAATGTCGTCTCGATCACATAAGGGCCTTCCCATTTAGGTTGGAATTTGCCCTTACTTCTGTGAGTAAGAATCATCGGCCTTCTCATAACTAAGACTAGCTCGCCGACTTTGAACACCCTTTCCTTCACTTTTTGATTAAAAGTCTTGGAAATGCGTGCTTGGAAGAGCGCGATGCGCTGTTGAGCTTGGAGGCGCTTCTCGTCTAATCCTTCTAGCTCTTGAAGCCTTAACAGGTCATTCTTTTCTTGAGTCAGCTCATTAGCCACGGCTATCCTGAGTGACGGAATTTGGATCTCGATGGGGAGAACTTCTTCGCTTCCGTAGACTAATAAGAATGGGGTACAACCTGTCGGTGCCCGTACCGTTGTGCGGTATGCTCAGAGACATTCTCCCAGCTTCTCATTCCAATCCCTTTTGTTCGAAGAGACAAACTTCTTCAAGAGCTTGATAATGGTTTTATTGAAAGCTTCTGCCAAACAATTAGCAGCAGGATTATATGCCGTAGAGGCGACATTCTGTTTCCGATTTTTATCGCAAAATCGATGAAATGCTTGGTTGATGAACTGCGGTCCATTGTCATGGATTATCCTTCGGGGTATCCCGAAGCAATAAATGATGTGATGCTTGATGAAGCTGATCACATTAGATGCCTTCACCTCAGCAAGAGGGATCGCCTCTGCCCATTTAGAGAAATAATCCGTGATGGCCAGTATGAACTGGTGACCTCTGGAAGAAGACGGGTGAATAGGGCCAATGATATCCATACCCCATGCATCAAAAGGCCAGGACGCAACCGTAGGATGTAGATATTCGGGAGGTTGATGGATAAAGTCTGCATGGACTTGACAGGCTCTGCATTGTTTTGCATACTTTATTGCATCTGTGATCATAGTAGGCCAGTAATAGCCCATTCTCCTGATGCGATCCTGTAGCTTAGGACCGGGTTGATGCGCTCCGCATACACCGTCGTAGGCTTCACGGATAATCTGCTGTGCTTCATCACCAGAGAGACATCATAATAATAGTCCGTCATAAGACCGGCGATATAGACATTGTGATGATGCGTCGAAATAGAGGCGTAATGATCGTCTTTTAACGGATACCGCTTCTTTAGGATCCTCTGGCAAGAATCCGTATGCTACAAAATCTATGAAGGGACTTCTCCAGTCTCTCCTGGGAGGATCTGTGTCCACAGCGTAGCTGCATTCTATGTGAAAGTTGTTTTTCACACAGAATAAGTCTCTGTTAAGAAGGATTATCGAATTCTGCCTTCTTATAGGGGTAGATAAATCTGCAGCTAGACTGGCTAGGGCATCAGCTTCCAGATTATGAGATCGAGGTACATGCTCTAGGAAGAACCCTTTAACGTCATGGCTATCTCGACCGTTGCTCGGTGATAGGGGATGAGGTCTGGATTCTGGACTTCATATATTCCTCTGACTTGATTGACGATCAACAGAGAATCACCGAAAGCTTCCAGAGATTTGACGCCAAATTCTTTAGCGACTTGGAGGCCGATTAGTAGAGCGTTGTACTCCGCCACATTGTTGGAACAGGGCTCGCTAAGGGAATATGCTCGATAGACGATGAGTTTATCAGGCGTGACCAGGACATTTCCTACTCTCGAAACCACGTTTTCCCTGGGACCAATTCTGGAGGCACCATCGAAGAATAGTTGCCATGCATCACTTTCCATTGCGGAATTACATTCTGCAACTTTGTCGGGAATGTCCTCGTACAGCTTAGAGGCCTCCGGGATTGGATGAGCAGCTAGGAAGTCAGCCAATGCTTGGCCCTTGACGAATTTTTGGGGGACGTACACCATGTCATACGGTGTTAATAAGATCGCCCAAGTCGCGAGTCGGGAATTAAGAACACTTGGCTTGTTCATCAGTACCCGAAGAGGATTGATCCTGGAGATGATATGAATGGTTTGGCCTGTGACATAGTGTCGCATCTTCTGGATAGCGAACATCAGAGCCAAGCATTCTTTCTCCACTGGATTGTACCGGTGTTCGGCTCCGACCATAATCCTGCTGAGGTAGTAGATAGCCTGCTCGTGACCCATCTCGTTCTTTTATTCGAGAAGAGCTCCCAGAGAATGATCCATCGCTCGAACATATAGCACGAATGGTCTTCCCATGACAAGAGGCACCAGAACTGGCGGACTGGTGAGGTAGCACTTGATATCACCGAATGCTTGCTGACAGGCTTCGTCCCATACGAAGGATACACCTTTCTTCATGAGACGAGAAAATGGCTGACATCTCCCCGAGAGGTTGGATATGAATCTCCGGATATAAGCCAGACGACCTTGAAATCCCCTGAATTCCCTCAGATTGCGGGGCGGTCGCATTTCTAAGATGGCCTTGACTTTATCAGGGTTCAGTTGAATGCCTTTGGCGGTAATGACAAATCCCAGAAATTTGCCACTAGATACACCCAGAAAGGACTTTGTAGGATTTATTTTGAGTTGTTGTTGGCGCATCAATTCAAATACTGTCTTCAAGTCTTGGATGTGATCATCCTTGAGGTAGCTTTTGACAGCTATGTCGTCCACGTAACACTCTACTGTCTTGCATAAATGCTCATAAAATATGTTACTCATAGCCCGTTGGTACGTAGCCCCGGCATTCTTTAATCCGAAGGGCATGACCGTATAGCAATATACCCCCAGTGGTGTCCGGAAGGCAGTGTGCTTCTCATCTTCAGGATGCATCTTGATTTTATTATATCCTAAAAATCCGTCCATGAAAGACATACGTTCAAAACCGTTAGTATTGTCAATCATGACGTCTATGATGGGAAGAGAAAACTCATCCTTGGGGCAGGCTGCGTTCAGATCTCGAAAATCGATGCAGACTCGTATTTTCCCATTTTTTTTCATGACCGGGATAACATTGGCGACCCAGTCGAGATATTGTTCTTCTCGGATGAAGTCGCATGCTATTAACTTCTTGACTTCAGCTTCAATGGCGTCCATCATATCCAGGCAGAACCGGCATTGGTGTTGCTTCACAGGCTTCGAATCGGGCAATATGTTGAGCCTATGAGTAGCTACCTTTGGATCAAGGCCTGGCATGTCCTCATAATTCCATACAAAGACGTCGATATATTCTTTTATCAGCTGGATAACTTCTTTCCTTTCTGCTTCGAAAAGATTGTTACTGATAAATATCGGCTTTGGCGAAAGTTTATCCCCAACGTCAATCTAGATGACTTTGTCTTCAGTGGGAGGTTCTCTCTGCTCGAAGCAGAACTCCCATTATGTATTCATTTGCTGAGCCCAAGCGTCATTCTCAAATAGTTCAAATTCTTGTTCGTCTTATTCGAAGGAATCCGTCACTACCATATTTGCTGATAATGTTCGCTCGAGAGTAAGAGATGAGTCAGAGGGCGCTGAGCAATTTTGAGAGAAGGAAAAGATATCCTCGTTTGACTCAGAAGTTGCAAGGGAGGTGCTATACCCTAACCCGAAACGAGTTTGTTGATAGTAGGGATCGCCATGCAGCGGCATTCGTCTGCCTTTCCCGTAGTTGAGACCCGGTTCCAGCTTCAAGTTATAACCCATATTTTGTATGATCTTCAGAGCTTGCGGGCTGTATTTGTGAACCTGTATTTTACCGGCATCGTCGTCGGAAGAATCCTTTTGCACAGTCGGTTTATTGCGTATACGGCCGAAGACTATCGAATGCTGACTGTTGCAAGTAGGCGGGACAATGAAGATAGAATCCTCATGCGGTCCGTATGTCGTGGTGACATTGGATGATGATGCCACTTCCCATATATACGGATGATAGGAATCTATAGCTTCCAAGAATTTTTGCGCTATAGGTTCTATATCGTCGTAGGGGGAGGATTCCTGATTTGGAATTTGGGTATCAATATACTAGAAAAGAGGATATTTATTATCATCTGAAACTCTGTTCCTGGTTGTATTTACATCCATCTGCTGTTTGCTGCGCCGGAGGTTGATGACCAAGGATGGAGGCTTCTGGTTCAAAGTGATCACTAAAGGATCACCCCCTTTTCCTGATCTGGTCTCGTTCAAGTGGATCGCCGTAGGTTCTATGGCCTTTGGACGAGTAGTCCGTCCTTTCACCTTGATTGACAGAGGTTGTTTGGCAGAGGGTTGCTCTGGCTCCCGGTGGGATTCCTTCTTTACTTCGGCTGATACCTCTTCCATGCAGTCTTGAGAGTACAACACGACATCAAAGTAGTAGGATTCTACTCCTTTTAACGGGTTCAGGTCAGCAATCTCAGTTTGCACTGTTCCTCGGGCATCTACATATTTGAAATATTGGTGTAGAGTTGAAGGAACGATGCTGTGGTCGTGGATCCAGGGTCTACCCAGCAAAATGTTGTAGGATACCTCTGAATCGATGACGTAACATATAGCCACAGATCTGAGGTTGCCAATCTGGATCCTCAGGCGAATTTTCCCCAACGGCTTACTTCTTCCGGTATTAAAATCCACGATCGTAGTGGTGGTGTAAGCCAATTCACTGGTAGGAATTCTCAGCGGTCTGAGCAGACTATGAGGAATGATGCTGATTGACGATCCCGGATCTATGTGTATCCGGTCGACCTCCATGGAACCGATGTACCCGGTATAATAGAGGGGTCTATCATGCCTGTTATGTTTTACCAGTATGTCGTCTTGAGTGAAAGTGATATTTGGGATCACCTCCATCACACTGTGGCATTGAGGACACGCCACAGGTTCTTCGTCAGACCTATTATTCGTTGCGCACGAGAGTGCAAATAATAGGTTCGGGACAAGCCCTGCCAGAGGTAATATGGACATGGCAGTCTTTGTGGACCTAACACCACTGGCGTACTTAGAGTTAAGTACGGACGTTAAGTTGAGATGACAACCGATATGATAATTGATAGCCAAAAACTCGGAGAGTTTGTTCAGAGATAATATGAACATGACAAACTTCTGGGATACAATTCCATCGGGGATGGAGGTGCATATCTGCTCAGAGGTAATATGGACATGGCAGTCTTTGTGGACCTAACACCCCTGGCATACTTAGAGTTAAGTACGGGCGCTAAGTTGAGATGACAACCGATATTAGAGGTAATATGAACATGATAATCGGTAGCCAAAACTCGGAGAGTTTGTTCAGAGGTAATATGAACATGACAAACTTCTGGGATACAATTCCATCGGGGATGGAGGTGCATATCTGCTCAGAGGTAATATGGACATGGCAGTCTTTGTGGACCTAACACCACTGGCTTACTTAGAGTTAAGTACGGGCGCTAAGTTGAGATAACAACCGATATTAGAGGTAATATGAACATGATAATCGGTAGCCAAAACCAAGAAGGTTTGTTCAGAGGTAATATGAATATGACAAACTTCTGGATTAAGAAATGAAATGCTTGGATGATGAACATAAACTTATGTCTGGACAATTCACTGTGGAGTATTTTTCTTGAGTGAGGATAGTCCTGAAGAATCTATTGGAGAGACTTTTTAGGGACTCTTCCTCAGGTACATTCTTGAAAAGAGCAAATTGTCACATAAAAAAGAATAAAAATCCAATTGGTAATGACCGTCCCTTTATTTACAGATACAAAGTGATGACCTTGGCCTCGATCAACTCCTGAATTTTCATTTTTTAGCACATAGCACGCCCTTGTGGGGTGATGAGTGTACTGATAAAAAAGACAATAATCTGGGTCATCAACTTTGCCAGCCCTCTCAGGATGTCTGATGTTGGGTAGCTAAAGTTTGCGCTCTTTCATCAACATATCGAAGATTTCAATGATGTCGTCTTCATTGAAGGAGAAAGTCCCTTTTGGTCTTCGGGCTCCTGATACCTAAATTTTACGGTCTTCTGGGAAGATCGTCGTCGTTGCATCATCTTCGGGTCTTGAGGGAATTCTATCCCCAGCTTTGGATGCCGCCCGGTTTTGTCGAGGTAGGCTACCCCCAGACATGCCGTGGCATCTGTCCACAGAAGCTGATTTAGAAGGAGCTGCCTCTGGTTGTACAGGACTAGACCTTGAAGATTTGCGTTTCGCAAGAGATGCAGTATACCCCAACCCAAAACGAGCTTGTTGACGGTAAGAATTACCATACAACGGTGTTCGTCTGTCCTTTCCATTGTTGAGGCCTGGTTTCAGCTTCAAATCATAACCCATGCTTTGTATAATTTTTAACGCTTGCGGGCTGTATCTGTGGATTTGTATTCTGCCAGTTTCAGACTCGCAAAATTCTTCCTGCATGATCGGGCTGCTTCGCATGCGACCGAAGACTATTGGATGTTGGTCGTCGCGAGTTGGAGGAATAATAAAGATGGAATCTTCACGTGGTCCACCTGTCATGACGACATTAGATGTTGAAGCATCGTCCCACAAGATCTTCCCGCGTTTGACCGTTAGGGGAACTGAAGCCTGTTTATGACCCTCGTCTTCGTGTTTCTGGATCAGATAATTGCGCAGGTCAGGAGGAGTTACAGAAGAAGAAGACTTGTTCCTTCTGTTCTTATCAGTGGGCATGCGAATGTTGGGAACCACAGTTTTTCCTGTGCCATATGTATACAACAGGTTGGCCATCTGGGTGGCAGATAATTCCCGAGGAGGGTGTCTTTCCGCAAATTTAGCCTTCTTTACGCTGAGTGGCTTCTCATGGCATAATTTGGAGCTCTGCTCTGGTTGGCGTAAAGCTGAGGATGTCCTCAGTCGGCCATCAGCGTCTCGCGTAATCCGAAGGGCAGGCATATTGTTCCCTTGTTGGCGTAAAGGCCGGGAAGTTGAGTAGTCCGCCGCATGATTTCCCTCGCGTAGATTGCAGGGATCATTTGCTTTCCTGCGGAAGGCAGATGCATTTTCATGCGCGGAGCGCGTTTGTGATTCCTGATATGGTGCTGAGGCATCATCAGAAATTTTGTCTATTCCGTCAGGGACGGGAGACTAAAATTTACGCGCAGAGCGGGGAGTAGGCTTCTGGACTAGAGCTGAGGCATTGTCAGAAGTTTCGTCTGTTCTGCCAGGGACAGGAGACTGAAATTTACGCGCAGAGCACGAATTATACTTCTGGGTTAGCACTGAGGCCTTGCCAGAAGTTTTGTCGGCCCTGCCAGAGACAGGCGACTGAATTTTATGCTCAAGGCACGGATTATACTTCTGGGTTAGCGCTGAGGCAATGCCAGAAGTTTTGTCGGTCCTGCCAGAGACAGGTGACTGAATTTTATGCGCAAGGCGCGGAGGGAGCAAAGCTACAACCTCATTGGTCGGAGAGATCGGAGAGATCGAAGAGTCCACAGGAATGGTAGAGGATGTCTTGGGCATCCAGACCTTGCGCGGCTTCCTGTTGCTTTGGACGGAGAGGGAGTGAGAGCTACCCCCTGCTCGAAGCATATCTTCGTAGGCAGAGTGGTCGAACTGGACAACCAGTGTCTTCTTCACTTATCAAATGGATACCGCATCGTGTTGAGCAATAGCTTCCTCATCAGAAGAGAAAGATGTCCCGACCAGAGTCGCCATCTTGTTTAGGATAATAAACGAGAAAAGATTTGATAAATGCGAAAAACGAGGTCTTATGCGAAGATCCGCCCTTCTTTTATCTTTACAAACAAGATTGTACAAATTTGATCCTATACGAGGATGGCTAAGTACAATTTATTTAATCTTGGTAAATATTATTGTAGGTGTCTGATCTGCAGTCAATCACTTTAGCCCTTGGGCCACACAATGTTGAAGAAGTGTCGTGGAAGACAGGTAGCAGCTTCGAAGGTTGCTAAAGAGGGTGGATGCCCGATGCCAAAGTCGTCGATCCCTTCCCTTTGCCTGAGCTCTGGATTCTCCTCTCTCTCTCTCTCTCTCTCGACCGTTTGACCCTCGATCTTTGCGACCGTTGGATCTGATATTGGATTTCTTGATCAGTTTTCAGACCTAATTTCTTTGACCTTTCTCCTTTCGACCTGGCAACCTTTTGACCTGTCGACCTTTCGACCTTGCGACCTCATTGATAGAGGTATCTATTTATAGAGTTTTTAGTGACAGTGACCACACAGTCGGCGTAGAAACCGAGTAGTGGAAAGTACAGCACCCTTTTATAAGACGGTTTAAAATAACCAATGCCTGCATATAAATAACCTTTTGAGTGAGCATGTGACGCACGTCCAACTAAAGGACATAATGCGTATATCTGCTGCGAAGATCACGGCGTAGAAGCCACGTAGGTAGTTATCCCTTGTATAGAAGAGGTTGGCGTAGAAGCCAAATGACTGTCACCATGGCATAGAAGCCAAGTAGGCAGAGAAGTCGAGTAGGCATAGAAGCCAAGCAGGCATAGAAGCCGAGTAGGCATAGAAGCCAAGCAGGCATAGAAGCCGAGCAGGCATAGAAGCCGAGTGGTCATAGAGGCCGAGGAGGCATAGAAGCCAAGGAGGCGTAGAAGCCAAGTGGGCATAGAAGCCGAGTGGTCATAGAGGCCGAGGAGGCGTAGAAGCCGAGTGGGCATAGAAGCCGAGTGGTCATAGAGGCCGAGAAGGCGTAAAAGCCGAGCAGGCGTAGAAGCCGAGACGATGTGGATGTTTTAGCCGAAATTATGGCTCTTGGAGATATAATCAAATCTCTTGCATTAAATGCAAAGATCTACCCCCATCCTACGCATTAAATGCAGAGGCTTGTCTTTAAGATTTGCCATCATTCTGCTCATTAAATGCAGATACGCGCCTCGAATACTGTACGAAGAGTGACTGCTGATGTGGCGGTCTGTTTGCCTTCTGCGGAGCGTAAGAAGCTCACGTCTGCCTGTGTAAAACTGGACAGCGTATTCCCTTATATGCGTAAGAGTAGTTTACGCAAAGGGGATGCCACTAAACGACGGTTCGGTGACATTTAATCAAATCTCCTACATTAAATACGAAGATCCGCCATTATCCTGTTGATTAAATAAGAAGGCGTGGTTTGAAGGTCTGCCACCCTTCTGTGCCTCCAGTGCAGAGACGTGCCCCGGGCATCTGTTAGTATTTGGCGCTTTAAATGCAGAGACGTGCCTTGAGAAGCTGTCACCGCTCTATGCATTAAATACAGAGACGTGCCTCGAGCCCTGTACGAAGTGTAGCTTTTGATGTGGCAGGCTGTTTGTCTTCTGTGGAGCGTAAACAGCTCACATCCACCTGTGTAAAACTAGGCAGCGTATTCCTTCGTATGTGTAAAAGTAGTTTACGCAAAGGAAATGGCCGTAAATGACAGCCTGGGTTGCAGTACCGCGCCATCATTATACTCGTCGCCTGGGTAGTCGTGCAGTACTCTTTGTCAGGAGTCCAGACGTCAGGTTCATTGCATGCTCTGACAGGTTCATTTCGAAGAACACAAAGCGTTCCTCGTACACTTTAATGCTGTATTGAAAGCGGATGAGTTTTACGCCATGAAGGCGATGTAGCACCTCTTTTACGCTGAAGCAGCCTGGTCGTATTATACTACGCGGATGGTCATTGAGCTAATATTTTACGCTGTGCTCAGCGGAAAAGCTATGTTGCAAGTTGATGGCTCTGAGGTCATCTTTTTACGCTGCCCTGTATGAACATGCTGCGTATAGCTATCCAGCATATTTTTCATGCTTTTACACCTGCTTCTTCCTCTTCTCTTCCCTCTTTCGATTTATTGTTCGTCACGAGAATCCCCATTCCTCAGAATCCGAAGCTGGGGGTAGCAATTCCCTCAATTCTGAAATTGATAGTGTACACTCTATCTACACGGTTCTTTCTACTAATCCCTCTGTTATACAGAGGAATGTTAGCATTTACACCATTGGCGATAAACAAGATGCTTCTCCATCAGAACCCAATGAATAATGACTAAACTCATTAGAGGCTGCTCTCAGGGACATGCACACCATGATACAAAATATGTATCAACTAATGACAACCCAAAATTCTGCTTCACCAGCACCTGTCCAAGTGGCTTCATTAATGCCCGCACAACCTACTCCTGGAACAACACCTCTGCAGGATATTAAAAATCCAGAAGCGGTCATAAACCAATATTCAGCAGCGCCAACTCTTAATTCTCTCAATATTGTAGGTGGATCTCTACCGGTGATGTTACCTGTTCAACTAGAATCTTATCAGTCAATTGCACCACTCCGACCAGAAGATCATCTCGAAGCTATTCGAGAGTTGCATGTACAGGTCGATGTTTTAAAGAACAAAGACCAACTCCGCAAACTAGGGGTAGAATAGCCTTATCCTCCGTATTGGGACAATGTTTCTTTCCCTCCTAAATACAAATCCTAATCGATAGTCTTGTTTGAAGGCAGGACATCACCGAGCCAATATATCAATTACTTCAATATGATGACGGCTCATCTGCAGAAAGAAGATGGTCTCCTTACCAGATTGTTCGTGGGATGCTTGGTCGACATAGCCTATGATTGGTCTCATAGTTTACCTGATAATTGTATATCTTTATTTGATGACAGTAAATGTCTTTTCCTCTCATAATTCTATGAGGGAGGTATGTATATGACAATTTTTTCACTCATCGATATCAAACTAAAGTAGAAAGAATCCGCTCGTGATTTCGTTGAGCATTTCAGGCAGGCAACTCTGAAGTTACCCTCCGGTATTCCAAACTCCATATTTATTGATACTTGCAAAAAGAACCTACTGTCTATAATAGGGCTCTGGACAAGTCCAACTCAATTTAAAGACTGGATAACGTTCATCATTGGGGCCAAAGCTGCTGAAGGTAATGTGAAGATTGCACACAATTTGGGGTTTCAAATGACCAATGCTGAAGGAAAGTACCCCTCCAATAGTGCGAATAATCGTAAAAAAGAGGAAATGAGTCCTTGGCGATAAATCTGTCCAAGCGACCCTCCTCTCCTCTAGCACAAAATCCTCCATTGTCTTCTAGGCCTAAGGAAGAATATTCCTTCGATGAGAGTAACAAGTTGTAGTTGCCTGATGTCAAGCGACCAAATAAGGCTGGTAAAATAGACGACCTAAAATACTGCATGTGCCACTGATATATATATCACCCTACCAAGGCTTGTTATATCTTAAAAAAGAAGATACATTAGTTAATAGATGCTAAAGCTATCATCCTTCACAATGAAGAAAAGACAGTCACTGCCAATATGGTGTCTCTTCAATTCGATAACTTTTCAGCACAAGAAGTCCCAAACGGCGTCATTCCAATACCTTGAGCTATAATGGATGTGGTAAATCTTCCGCTGCCTAGAAGTCAAAAGAGAGGAATTTGTGTCGCTTACTATAAATCATGACAAGATTATATGGATTCATCCCGACTTGTTGTCAAATTAGGACCAGGGATTAGCATCTTTCAATTCAAAATCTAAGAAGGGTAAGAAGTATAAATCATGCAATATGATTTCTACAGATCATCATTCAAACATAGATCAAGATCAACATCAAGAAGATGTATCTCTCGAGATCAGATTTTAAAATCTAAACATTATCCCACCAACCTTTACTCAGAATCTTTGTTTGACGCACCGACAATGGCTAATCAAAATCTTATGTAATAAATATCTTAAGGTTATATTGCCAAATCAGAAAAAACAATAATTTGGACTAAGATACTACAACAAGATTTAAAAGATTTTATGAAGTAGGTTTGAGTAGTAATGGAAAAATAATATATGAGTTCAAAGATATAACCATGGGGTTGCATAAATCATACTAAGAATGATCTTGTAGAACATGTAATGATGATTATGATCAATAGAAATTAAGAAGAAGATATTATGGACTTGTGGCACATAAATTGAAAATTTTTATACAATTTTAAGATGGTAAAAGGCTATTGATGGAGAAAGATAGGAAATTGATCGAAATGATGACATTAAAATTTTTAGATGGAATCGAAGAATTCAAAGAGTAACTCAAGTTTGAGATAAAGAAGTTAGAATTTGAACTATAAGAACATAAATTTTGACATGGAGATTATAATATGATAAGAATTTAGTAAATGATTATATTTATGTTGACGATTATTTTGAGAAGGATAAAGGATCGATTCCCTGAAAAAGAAGAATATATAATCGAAAGAAAGATGGGACTTGCGTGACCTTAGTAGAAGCAATAACTTTATGGTATATTTAAAGATTGAAGGATATTATCTTGAGAAAATATAAATATCTTCAAGACTATTAACCTATAACAAGATGTTTTAATAAAATTAAATTGAGGATAAAATTCAATATTGATTGAAGAATATGGCTAAGATATTTAGACTTTAGAAGATTCAAAAAGAACAAAATAAGTTCTGATCATTAAACAATGGCATGGTTAAGTTTGAACACTAATATTATGGATTGATGAAGGAAACATTGAACGACTATAAGATCCTATGGGACAAGAATTCGATATGATCCTTGGGGTATAGAAACAAAATTGATAGAATTCATTATTGGAGGATAATAAAGATAAAAATTGACATAGTTAGCTTAAATAAAGGTTACAAATTAACAAAGATATATAATTATTGATTAAGGGAATTTTAAGTACTTTCGAGTTATAGATTAATACTCCTAAAATATTAATGAAAGTTTTTGATACTTAAGGACCCTGATTAATAGGATGGAGTCATTGATCTGCTTAAGAATATAGTAGAGTTTATATGGATTGGTAGAAACTCATAAATGATGATATTGTGGATATAAATACAAATTGATAAAGATCTTTTAAAGGGCGAAGTTTAATCATTAAATTATTGGCAGTTGCTAATCGATGATATAAGTAGGAGAATCGGATTGCAAAATAAATGTGAATATCTTAGAGGTTAGAATTTTAAGAATTTGTTGACTATTGACATATATAAGGGAAGGGCTGGACAAAGACTTTATTTTAAATCAAGTGAGCAAGAGTAAGATTCCTCTTCCTCGTAATCATCTTTTCTTATTCTTGCTAGCTCTGTTCTACTTGCATTCACTAGCTTGGCTTTTATCTAGAAATACGTCACTCTAGCTAACCAATAACTAAGATCCTGTTTTCCCCTTTTCAAATCTTATTATACTCCTTACCTTTCGGAATGGCCGAATCTCTGGAATGAAGGAATTAGTTATCAGGTGGTAATGATATACCTTAATCTGGTAATGATACCTGTTGAGATAGAAATTGGTGAATAAAGACTGATAGATTATAAATACTTCAAGGTTAAAGTTTTAATTTAGTAACATATATTATTGATGCAAAATTTTTTTTTATTTGGGGCAATTACATTAAAAATTTGAGGTGGATTTGATGAACTGTAAAATAATTCGGGAGTGTATTTTAAGTTCAATAAAAGTATTCGATGATGATTGGAGAATTTGAAACTAACAGCTTTAAAGTAAATATTGATTGATTTTGAGCCGACTTTAAATATTGAGGTTACAATTTTCTAAGGGGGATAGAAGTAATTAAATAATGAAATAGAGTTAAGATACCGACTTAAAGAGTTTAAGATATATAAATTTGAGGTTATCAAATTACACGATGATAATATACAATTGAACAAAGGTTGGTAAGAGTAAACAATGAACAACTAAGATCTACTATAATACAAAAATTTTAAAATTTTGTAGTATAATTTTTCTAAATACTTGTTTGAGGTACAAACTAATTGATGGGTTTATTAAGGTAAGATTTTAATATAGCAATATTTATTATTAATTGAGAAATTTTTTTTTATCATAATCATAATATTTAGATTTAAGAAGAACAAATTGAAGTACAATTCGAGGTTGAGATGAAGAAACTTGAACTTGAACCATGATAAAGACATGAATTCTGACTCGATAATTATGGATTCTAGTTAAAAATAAAAGATTTAGATATTGGAATTTTTTGCAAGTTTGGTAATGGATTATGGGATCATATGGATATACTTTTTAGGATTAGTAATTTTGAGACAGATTGAGTAGCTAGTCTAGAACCCGAATTTTAACCAATTGTTCTATCTTTATATTTACTTTATTCTTGTAATCATATCGAATCCATTTCAATATTTTACCATTTTTCTGATCCATCATAGTCGTTCCTTCTTATATTTTAGGAAAATTCTTTAGAGACCTTGAAAGTTAGGAAATCTATGAGTGGAAAACTTGGTGATAAGTCTTGATTAATAACTGGAATGATATATTCTTTGATAGTGCTAAGATCTTATAAGTTGAGTTCTGTAATATTTGAGAGAAATTAATGGGAATGAATTTATGATAAGAATGACCAATTAGAAAAGAGATTTAGAGTTTGCGACAATTTTTTTTTGAAAGTGTTATTCAACATGAAGAGATAAGAAATTTTTTAATGATAAAGTTGAAATTTTATAGTCATGGTATCTACCTATCATTAAGGTTTGAGCACTCAAGAGTTAGCCTATGAGATAAAAACATATTTTGAATCTTAGACATTAAGTGAATTGGACTTATGGAATCAATTAAAATATTGAGGATTTTAATAGTAAGAATTTTGCATTGGGATAATAAATTAAGAGGATGGGTATAAAAAAAATTATTTTGAAATTCAAAAACATTACACATACGGGTAGAGAAATATGGAACGAAATGAAGCTCATGGTAAAGAATGTTATAATGGAATTGATTATGGGATCATATAATTAAAAGTCGTAAGGTAAGATCATGGTATATTGAGGTTAGGATCTAAATTAAAATCTTGACCATGACAGTAACATTTGAAATCGAAGAAAATAATCGAGGTATAGTTAGTGTTAAGATGAACAAACTCGAGGTTGATGATAAGGATTTTGGACATGTAATAAATTTTTATTCAGAAATTCTAAGATCTAATTAAATAAAGGTTGAAGAATTTAAAACTTTTATAGATATTAGTTTGATGATGAATAACAAGATTGAAAAAGTAAAATGAACGCAGATAAAAAAGAAGTATTGTTTTCAGATGGTAGTAGTGACTACTCTTTTTCCTAGAACTTAAGAAAGCAATTAGTGGTCTCTTGATTACATTCTAAGGATGTATGTAAGTTTCCTAAATCTATTTGTCGATTGTATCTTTCAGACTAACTATAACTTTCCTGTATATATCATTTATTATATTAGGTTTTTCTTAGTTTGGTTACTTTGGAAAGGTAACATGCATTATTCTAATTATCTACCTTTTTCCACTGATCGTGTCTACTAAAAAAAAACTTTGAACTTCTAGAGAATTCAATACCGAGCCAAGATTCCTGCAAATTATTCCTATCTTGAACCATATTTTCTTTTCTTCTTGTTTTCTTCCGTTTGGTAAATATCCTTCTTATAGAATTATTTTTTTCAATAATTTATCATTATGACAAACCAACTCTTCACTATCCTAGTCATTTCTTAAATTTTGAGGACAAAATTTTTCTAAGGTGGGTAGACTTGTAACCTCCGGTTTCCAAAATTTTCAAATCTTTAAGATTTTTATTTAATTTCAAATATCATGTTTAGAAAATCATTTTTTTCTAAAATATTGATTTACCTCTTTAAAATACATTTCTAGAAATTATATGAAAATATCATAAAATATCGTAACTTCGAAAATTTATTATTTTGAAATCACACAATTATTTTGGTTTAATTAAAAGCTTTTAAATGCCTAGTTATTATTTTGATTAAGGTTCATAATAATTTGTATCTATTTGAAAGATTATGAATTTTTTATGGTTTTGGTCTATGATTTTAATTAGTAGCTAATTAGGAATTAGTTACCCTTTAGAAGCTTCTTGTAATATTTTCTTCAATTTTAATCTTTTTTTCTTTAGAAATTTATAATTTTACCATCTCTTGGGGAGCAAGTCATGACTAGCCTATATAAACCATTATTTCTACGATTTTATTCCCAAGAGCCTCTCCTAATTTCTAAAATAATTCTATTTTTGTTTCCAAAATCAAATACCAACATCACACTATCTCCACCATACCACAGCAGCCACAGAACTTGTGTCCGCCATGTCGGCGTGTCCGTGTCCACCATCATCATCTATGTATCAGCCGCGTGTCCGACCTCGGTTCCGATCCAGGGTGTCCACAGTCATTCTATTCCATTTTTGTATCCATACACCACAGAATACAACCCATCCTTGTGTTGGACAACCCCGACACTTTACTATCTCCATCCCCATGTCCATATATGGACGAACCCAATCCCAGGTGACACAATCTAGAAACAAAATCCAAACCCAAGCCAAACTCTTTCTTCGATCGCCGCCTCCTAGCCCCAGATTCGGTAGACCACCATTCAACGCCACTAGATCTGGAGCCGACAACCCTGCATCATTGACCGTTGCTGAGATCCTCTAATTCTCTTCCCCATCCTCCCCTTTCAAATACTAGCCGAGGTGCCGACGTCTGCTCTATCGCACGTCGAGAGGCACTCAACCCGACCACCACCCCCTCAGATCCAATGGCCAACAGCCTCCAGAACGGCTTCTCGAGTGCCGCCTTGACACTGGGGTAACATTGCCGCAGATCGAATCATCTCATCCAAATCTGCCGCCATCTTTCCCTTGAACCAAGTCGAAGACCCGATCGGACCACCGGAGCTCCCCAATGCCGAGACCCATGGTGAGCATTCTGATTCCTTTTCTTTCTTTCAAATCATTTTCTCTCTTTTGTGGATAGAGTAATGAATTGGGTTTGTTGTAGTAATATATTATATATATTCGATTATATAATAATAAATTTTAATTATATAGTTATATTAGTATTGGTTATATTATAATATATGTAGGTTTGGTTATTAAATAACATATGTATAAAATATATTTTGAGTAATTTTTGTAACCATAGTGGACATAAGTTTTAGTATAAATAATAATATATTTTTCTTAATTATATAGTAAGTTTTGGTATAGCTATATAAATAGTTCCAAAGTGAGTTTTAATACAAATAGTTTTATAGAAAATTATAAGTTTAAATGGATCTTTTGGTATATATTAGGAGAGTTTTGTAAAAACTAAGCCAAGGTATTATATGTCGTACGGTGATCACAGCTGTATAAGACAAGGGGGTGCATGCTACAATCAAGTCTTCGAGGGTCAATAACTTTTATGTCTTAACCAATCAATTAAGAAACAGTAAGCATATAACATATATGATAAAGCAATAAGGCGTCACAAACGCTTTCTCAAAATGTTCTAGAGACCAGCTATACAAAATAAGGAGCTGGAAGAGTAAGAAAAGTATATGACAGTGATCATCTGCAGTCTGATTTAATACAATAATGTAAGGAAACTAATGTCCACACGAATCGGCTAATAGGTGTCGGTGGCTAAATGCCAAAAAGAAGTAAATGTGCAATGACGAGTAGGAAAGAAGAAAATCCACTCGCTATCCCCTATGAACATGTTCCTGGTATGTGCCATAAGTTAGGAAAAGGTACGTTGGATCATCGGATGCTGGTTCGAAACCTGGCCATGCAAAACCAGTGGGGTTAGACCCTAAATAGCAAGTACCACAAAGAAAGTACGAAATGGAGAAACAAAAACCCAAAGAAAATATATAATAATACATAGGTTCAGTGTCATAACTTAGGTCCATGGCATATCCTAGCGCGAAGGCCCAACCCTACAACCAAACAAGGATAAGGGTTGAACCATCACACTATGATAGTCTATTTCCCTAGGCTACTAACCGAATAATAAAATCACAACCAAGTCCATTTCTTATATCGGCCAATCATTTGTACGGCTTGCTATTTTTATGGAGTCTGAGGTTATCTGAGAAATAATGTATAATAAGTATCCTCAGATTATGCCAGTGTCGAACATGAGCTTACCGAAGCAAATAAATAAAATAGGCACTTGTAGGATGCATAAGTCTTCTGTAGGGCCACTACGCTAAAAATACGGTATTAGCGGATCCAGTGTTCCTATAGTGAAACAGTGGCTCGGCATAATAATAGTCAGATACTGTACTCCACTAAGGCAGATGATATACAGTATCTATGGTGGCCAGCTCATAGCGCACTTATAATGAATCTCTGTGGGAAGGTTCGTTGGCATGATCTCGGGATACCATTTCCTCCAATGTTACTACCGCTTTTTGTTACCTAATTAGCCCTATATTGTATTTGAAATCTGAAGGCGTGGGCACATGAGAATTTTTCTTATGATATCTTACAAAGTACGGGCACACTAGATATAAATCCTTGTAAGTCAAATCTGGATTCACTCGAGCGTGTATACAACATTCATTCAATCAATATCCTAGCCATGCTTTGGTAGTTGACTCGCTCATCATGCCCGTGCTGCGGAAATAATATATATTTATAATATCACACATTCATAAATTTGGAGGCATTCTCGATGCAAAACCCAAATATAATCACTTAATACGTGACAGAATGTGTCACACCTCGACGCACATTAAATCATGAATAATTATCAGGCAATAGTGGTATCAGCACCGATACAATATTCTAGTCTAATTACCAATTATAAATTGGGTCGCATGAATCAAGAAGACATTCAATCAAAATAAGCAAGGCCCCATGGGAAGTCCAGGTCACATGAAAAGTCAGGTCGCATGACAAATCTTGGCCGCATATGAAGTCAGGACCGCATGAAACACTTGGCCGCATCATGATAAGTCATGGCCGCATACAAATCCTGGCCGTATATGGATCCTGGCCGCATGCTCAGGGTTAAGGTCTACTCCTTGGGACAAGTGTCACACCCTAGTCCCAAAATACGTAGGACTAGGACACGTAACCATGCCAGCCGCATGTATATGGCAACTCCAATATATGGAAACCATAACACATGCGTACGCTGTATTATGAACAATAATTCACAAGTGGTAAAAACTATCACAAGTCATAGGGTATAAACTAATCTCATTCATAGAAATCATATATAAGAACTTAACCAATAATTATGATACTAGATCTCAATATAAAGTATCTAAAGATGATAGTCGGGTGGAAACAAATCCACTACCAACTAGAATAAAAAATAAACAAGATAAATACGATAATAGTACAACAACTACCAATCACGAGACTCGAAGAGAAGACCTCCTCGAAATATAAGTAGCCAGTCCGGGTCTGCGCTCTTGCGAATACTCATGAACATCTACACCTGGAAAGGGACCAGGTCCTCAAAGGGACATAACAAGATACATAGAAGCATGCCATAAAGTAAATACTGAATAAATAAAGGGATGTGCTAACCATCTTAGTGAAATACAATTTGAGGACAACTTAGTATGTATGGAAAAGTGTAGGCTAGACATATGCTGACTTAATTCACCAATCGTCATAACTGGCTAGTATATGCCACATATGTCCCCTATAATACTGGCGCGGGAATATAATAATGTCCAATGTTCTATAGAGTGTGGTATCTGTAAAATCACCAAGTAACATCCAACACTCTAAAGAACGTGGTATTTGTATAAATATATAAGTCTGTACCACTCCGTCGAGTGTGATATCTTTATAAAGGAGGTGGGTGTCCCATACGCCTACTAATCGTCCTTCCCGCCCAATATTGATATACAAGTCGTGAACACGACGTGGACATCTCGTACTATAATACAAGTCTCTATAGAAATAAATACTAAGCAAAATACCGTTACACATGTTGCTTACACCGATGGCCAGTCGAGTATGAGGCACGCGTCCCTACATGAGCTCACTCTGTGATGTGTAATGATACGTGTCAAGGCCTGGGGAGTCATACCAATAACTCCATAACTTTAGGTGGGTCTACTAGACACTAGGTCAGACACAAGTCCAAATGTCAACTAATTCGTTGACTGCACCCGAGTCTCTCTCGGAAGCGCACAGTTTAAAATAAGTAAACATGCAACTAAATAATAACTGAATTCAAACAGTACAACAAGGCAAGGTTTACTTGCCTGGCAAGAAAGCTGCAAAGTGTAACGTCCAGATGTCAAACACCAAGAGTCAGAAACTATGGCCTCAGAATGAACGTCTTCGGATGCTGAAATAAACATCACCAATATTCCTATAATAAGCAAAATAGCTAAAAAATACTACCCTTTTGTCTAATTTGGGTACAGGGGCAAAACGGTAAATTTTGGGTCAAAGTGGGCTCCACATGTGTGCCACTTTACACCAAAAAATGTGCCAGGAATAACGGCCTCTAAATAGGACAAATTATAGGTCAAACAAACAATAAATGTCAGTACAAACTCAACGGTATATCCAAATATGGATTCCGGTGAGCCGAACACAATTTTGCCCAAAAGTCAACCGTAGGGCCCGCCAATAGGTGACTTGGTCAACTATCTTAGAATTGCATGAAAATTGGATTACAGGACCAGCGCGATACCACAAGTCCAGTGGCACAAGTTTCGTCATATTCTGACGAGCGTACACTAATTGGCGAGTTTTGCAAAAGTAGTGATACGGGGAATTTTTGCGGATACGGGCTGATTTCGACGCGCACACGCGTCCAATTCAGTTTTCGTAAAAGCCCACACGTCTGGGTATACCGTGTGCACCTTTCGGTACACTTGGTACATAACGTGGCAGTCCCGTTTGGCGGGGCACGCCCCGTATCAAAAATTTTTGTGTTTCGAAAAACAGGTTTTTATGGGTTTCATCCTAATTTAATTCTGCATACAACTTCAAATAAAATAATATAATTGACATGAAATAATTTAGGTTAGGTGGTCTTCGCATAGCAAGAAGAAAAACTAAATTCGGATCTCTTTGGTGGGAGATACGTGTCCGTAAATAGGGGTGGTTGCAACAGATTTTCTGAGATCCCAAAAGTTATCATTTTTTGCCAACTTGGTCACTGTTTTTGCCTAGGATTATGCGCTGTTCGAGGTCAACTAATATACAGATATGAAAGGGGGATAGATCGTGAAAATACCGGTGAAGACGGGGTCGAGTTTCGTCGAGCGATGGCGCAAAAATCGAGGCTTGAACATGGCTTCATTGCAGTTCAAATTCTGTAGTGTGGGGTGTTCGCGGTCGCGGCGAGCGGTCACGGCGGTGGGCGGCGCAGATGGCTCCGACGGGGCTGCTCTGTATCGGTGCGGCGGCTCTGGTCGAGTGGATATGAAGATGGGTTTAGGGTTAGGGTTTGGGAAATAGAGTTATATATATATATATATATATATATATATATATATATATATATGTGGGAATTTGGGAAGGGGGGATGAACTCGCGCGGGGGGGGGGGGGGGGTTTCCCTTGGGCAGCAGCTGGACTTAGTTAAGCGGGTGGGTCTTAACGGGTTTCATAATGGGTAGGGCGAAGGATAGTTAGGGTTTAGGGTGTGAGTTAATAACAATTCTTTTTCATTCTTTTTCTTTTATTTCTTTATTCTTTTTTCCCTTTTCTTTTATTAATCAATTCATTACTATTAATAAACTTTATATATATATATATACATATATATATATATATATATATATATATATATAAAATTTTAGAGATTTATATTAATGCATACAATAAATATATCCCTGCCCACAGGGTCTCCTGCATGAAAATAATTAGGGTAAAATTATAATTGCTCCATAAAATCTCCTAAATGCACAAACACCTAAAAATAAAATCCTATAAATTTTATTTCTCCTAATAAGCTAATAAATACTAATATTTAATTAAATAATAAAGATACAGTTTCTAGAAATAGGGGTTTTATATTCTACCTAACTTATAAAATTTTCGTCCTCGAAATTAAAACTAAGCCACGATAGAAAGTCAAGGATGGTATAAGATAGAGATTGCAGCTTATTATGTACCTTTCTCTCTCCTAACCTCCACGATTTTCTAATTGTCATGGGGATGTTTGGAGGGCTATAATTTGCATTATAAAATGCAAGGCTAGGTTTAAATGAGGGATGATATTGAGCGTTGCACATTCCAAAAATTATGGGAAAAATTCATGTGAATAAAAAATGTGTTTCTTCATGTGTTATATCTATTGGTGTGGACACCTCAATGCAATTTTGCATAAAAGTGCCCAATAATTGGAAAATTATACAAAGATGGAAATTGGGTTAAATTAATTAAAATTAATGCGCAAGGTGTTCTTGAATTAATTAGAAATACATGGGGATAAAATTTGGTGGGACACAAGTGTCATGGATATAGAGGACTCAGAATAGAATATTATCCTAATTTAGGTTGCACGAAACGGGTCAAGATTGTGTTTCCAATTTCGATTGGAACGCACAAGGATACAAAGTTAGAATTATTTTAGAATTAAATACAAACGTCTGCGACGAATATTGTGCGACTAAAATATACCACAAGAGAGCATAATTATAAGTTACACAATGGTTAGAATGGTAGGCGGGCATGTCTAGGACAAGATTATGAAATTTGTAGGAAGGCCATGGCTAGTGTAATGCTCCAATTATCGAAGCAACGGTAAGGTGCGCTAAGTGATATAAATATTATAAATTAACAGAATGCCGTGTTCTATTTCTAATTGGATTCTAATTAGCCCTAATCTCTCTATCTAAGCCAAGTAGGCCTAATTTTGGGTGAGGGAGGGTTTGCAATCTACCCAACTAAAAAAAATTATTTTCTCCTCGAAATTAAAATAAGGCATAATTTGTTAATTCCCTCACATTCGCATATAAGACAAGTCAATCGCAATCTCTTCCAAAATTTAAAATATATTTCTAATCCACCACAATCACTTTCAAAATTAAGGTAACCTCTGTTTAATTAATGTATTATAATCTCTTTCCGATTTTTTTAAATAATCATATCCAAATTTAAGCTAAATCTATATGACATCTTCAAGTTTTAAATAGCCCACATCAATTTTTACATCATGATCTCCAACTATCATAATCTCCTTTAAAAAAAACAATTCTAATCCAATATTATTCCTATTTTTACTTATGAATTTTGTATTCTTTAAATTTTTAAATTCAATTCACATCCTCAATATTTCAAATAGGTAATCCAACCATCAAAATTTAACTTTTAATTCAAATCATCAATTTTGGAATTCAATCCATCAATGTTCATGTTTAGAGTTCTATTTATTTTTCTCAAGATTTAAATCGATGATTCAACCTTCAATATTCAAAATTTAAAGCATATGCTCATGTATAAATATTTGGTTCACCATATCACGATTTTTAAAATTTATTAATCCTCATCATATTAAAGAAATCCCTCTCAAGTTGACAATGCAACTTATACCCAACTTAGAATTTATCCAACAATCATATAAGGCTATACACTTAAAAAAAATATTTCTCAACTTATTTAATCATGCTATTTAATCCTCAAAAGTTTGAACACCAACATATTACCTATGATATGTCCTTAACTACGAAAAATCATTATCAAGTAATACGTTTGGCCTATGGGGTATATCTAGTACTATCTGTATATGAAACTTATACCAAGCACGAGGTTTTGTCTTTCCGAAATAAGGGAAGACGGAAAACAATAATAAAGAGTTCAAGGGGGAGGTAATAGAATAGAAGTATGGGGATCAAGGCGTTTAGAGAATTCAAAAGGAATTGTCAAGGCAGTTGTGGATTAAAATCCTATTTGGTAGTTTCTTATTTGCATGCTCATATTAGTATAGTTATGTAACTGATACGATATGCTCAGACATGTCTAGAGGGCAAGTATATTCGTCTACTAGTCACTATATATCTCAATCCACGTAAAGTAGTTATGCGAAGGACGAACCAAGCGCACTAAGGTTAGCTAGACCTTAATACACTAATTCTGAAATGTATTAATGTATGCATCCACTAATACATATATCATGAACAAGCTCGATAAAAGAATAAGCTTGCAAAACTAGGCTATAGAATTGTAGCATAAGTCAAGGTAGTACAAAAAATATAAGTACGCTAGATTATGATGAGAGAAGTTACAAAATATTTTAAGTTCACAAAGAAGATAAGACTATACAATCTCTATAGTTGTTATACTAACTCCTTGTCTAAGTCGCTAGTCGACCAAATAGGGGTATAGCCTCTAAGTTCTACCGTCTGAATAAACACTATCGTCTTATGCTAGTATACATTAAATGGCATTCAGTTATACTTCGATAATATGTCAAGAGGACTATGTGATACTAGGTTGTGAGGCATACTACCCAACTTATAAGAATTAAACTAATACTGTAATTGCCTTGAGGGGAATCTACAGAATAACCTGGTTTTGGTAAATAAAGTAGAATTCTTATTAGGGTATATGAGGAAAGGTCTTGGTACTCATTAAGGTCTCCTATTACATTATATAGGTAATGGCCATCTTAAGTCTTAATCATAGTGCTTATAGAACAAGGGTGTCAATAGTAAGTATGGAAAAGTTACTGGCCTCAAGTGAAAAGGTAATATAACTTGTATCGAGTTATGGATACAAATTACATGATTCAAAAATTAAAGGATAATCATCAAGTCACAATCTACAAGATTAACTCAAAACTATCAAGTCCTAATTACCAAGCACAGAAATTTAAAATTCACGATTACAACTATAATCCTAGCAAACTATATATCCTTAACATAAGATAAAATCACTTGGCCTAAAATTAGAAAGGTTAGGTGGCACGAATTAAAAGATGAAGAATAGAAGAACATAATTAGTCGTCGCACAATAGCGAGCGCTAAGTTTTCAGAGGAAAGAGATTGAATTTAAATAGAAAGTCTCTAGATAATATCATGGTTTTCTAAGCGGAATGTGGCATGCTAGTCTCTATGTTCGAGGTATGATCGAGGATAATGTTATTTTATTCCTCTAGATTTCCTTAGGTGATGTCTGCTAATACCAAAATAAGAATCTAAATTTATAGTTCTAATACTATCTTACTATAAAAGTTAAGTTTTGGTCATAATATTCAACCTTGGATTTCTATTGGTCCCTCAATGCTAGGGTCAAATAATATGGTCAAATTTATAGCTAGCCCTAGTATTGCCTATACTACTCTTAAGTCATCCCTAATTATCAAGGGATAATGGTCAACCATTCTATAAGGTAAGGATTGCTAGGGTTCATTAGGTAGTCTAAACTTAATGATGTGTCAATGCCCTAGTTGTATTCTTAATAGGAATGTTACCCTAATTATCATTCTATCAACAGGGATTCCTATATTATAGCAGGGGCTATACTCAATGAACTATTAAGGAAGCACATGAATCAAGCATGATGCAATTATTTAAATAGAACAGACTGGAAGGAAGATAAGTCATAGTCAATTATGGATGAGATCCCATACTATAATCCTATTTGCAGGCTTGCTCGGTACAGTAACATAACCGAGACAATATGCTCTTGACCTGCATGGGCCACCACTAAAAATATGTCACATCCTAATCCCAAAATACGTAGGACTAGGACACGTAAGCATGTCAGCTGCATGTATATGGCAACTCCAATATATGGAAACCATAACACTTGCGTACGCTGTATTATGAACAATAATTTATAAGTGGTAAAAACTATCACAAGTCACAGGGTATAAACTAATCTCATCCACAGAAATCATATATAAGAATATAACCAATAACTATGATACTAGATCTCAATATAAATTATCTAAAGATGATAGTCGGGTGGAAACAAATCCACTACCAACTAGAATAAAGAATAAACAAGATAAATACGATAATAGTACAACAACTACCAATCACGAGATTTAAAGAGAAGATATCCTCGAAATATAAGTAGCCAGTCCGGGTCTGCGCTCCTGCGAATACTCATGAACATCTACACCTGGAAATGGACCAGGTCCTCAAAGGGACATAACAAGATACATAGAAGCATGCCATAAAGTAAATACTGAATAAATAAAAAGGGTGTGCTAACCATCTAAGTGAAATGCAATTTGAGCACAACTTAGTACATATGGAAAAGTGTAGGCTAGACATATGTTGAGGTAATTCACCAATCGTCATGACTGGCTAGTATATGCCACATATGCCCCCTATAACACGGGCACGGGAATATAATAACGTCCAAAGTTCTATAGAGTGTGGTATCTATAAAATCACCAAGTAACGTCTAACACTCTTACGAACGTGGTATATGTATAAATATATACGTCTGTATCACTCCGTCGAGTGCGGTATCTGTATAAAGGAGGTGGGTGTCCCATACGCCTACTAATCATTCTCCCCGCCCAATATAGATATACAAGTCATGAACACGATGTGGACATCTCGTACTATAATGCAAGTCTCTATAGAAATAAACACTAAGCTAAATAACGTTACACATGTTGCTCACACCGATGGCCAGTCGAGTATGAGGCACGTGTCCCTACATGAGCTTACTCTGTGATGTGTATGATATGTGTCAAGGCCTGGGGAGTCATACCAATAACTCCACAACTTTAGGTGGGTCTACTAGACACTAGGTCAGACACAAGTCCTAACGTCAACTCATTCGTTTGACTGCACCCGAGTCTCTCTCGGACACGCACAGTTTAAAATAAATAAACATGCAACTAAAAAATAACTGAATTCAAACAGTACAACAAGGCAAGGTATACTTGCCTAGCAAGAGAGCTGAAAAGTGTAACGTCCAAATGTCAAACACCAAGAGTCAGAAACTACGGCAACAGAATGAACGTTTCCGGATGCTAAAATAAATATCACTAATATTCTCAGATTAAGGAAAATAGCTAGAAAATACTACCCTTTCGTCCAATTTGGACACAGGGGCAAAACGGTAAATTTTGGGTCAAAATAGGCTCCACATGTGGGCCACTTTGCACCAAAAAGTGTGACAGGGGTAACGGTCTCTAAATAGGACAAATTATAGGTCAAACAAACTCTAAATGTCAATACTAACTCAACAATATGTCCAAATGTGGATTTCGGTGAGTCGAACATAATTTTGCCCAAAAAGTCAACCATAGGGCCCGCCAATAGGCAACTTGGTCAACTGTCTCAGAATTGCATGAAAATTATGTCAAAGGACCAGTGTGATACCACGAGTACAGTGGCACAAGTTTCGTCGTATTCTGACGAGCGTACACTAAATAGCGTAGAGTTTTGCAAAAGTCGCTATATAGGAAATATTTGCGGATACGGACTGATTCTGACACGCACACGCATCCAAATTAGTTTTCGCAAAAGCCCACAAATCTGGGTATATCGTGCACACCTGTACACTTGGTACATGACGGGTTGGTCCCGTTTGGCAGGGCGCGCTCCGTATCACAAATTTTTGTGTTTCGAAAAACAGGTTTTTATGGGTTTTTATCCTAATTTAATTCTGCATACAGCATCAAATAAAATAATGTAGTTGACAGGAAATAATATAGGTTAGGTGGTCTTCGCATAGCAAGAAGAAAAACTAAATTCGGATCTTTGTGGTGGAAGATACGAGTCCGTGAACAGGGGTGGTTGCAATAGATTTTCTGAGATCCCAAAAGTTGTCGTTTTTTGCCAACTTGGTCGCTGTTTTCTCCTAGGGTTACTCGCTGTTCGAGGTCAACTAATATAAATATATGGAAGGGGGATAGATCGTGAATATACCGGTGAAGACGGGGTCAAGTTTGGTCGAGCGATGGCTCGAGAATCGAGGCTTTAATTGGGATTCGTTGCAGTTCAAATTCTGCAGTGCGGGGTGTTCGCGGTCGTGACAAGAGGCCACGGCGGTGGGCGGCGCAGATGGCTCCTGCGGGGCTGCTCTGGATCGGCACGGCAGCTCTGGTCGAGTGGATATGAAGATGGTTTTAGGGTTAGGGTTTGGGAAATAGAGTTATATATATATATATATATATATATATATATATATATATATATATGGGAAGGGGGGGATGAACCCGCGCGGGGGGGGGGGGTTCCCTTGGGTAGCTGCTGCTGCTGGACTTAGTTAAGCGGGTGGGTCTTAACGGGTTTCATAATGGGTAGGGCTTAGGATAGGTAGGGTTTAGGGTGTGAGTTAATAACAATTCTTTTTCTTTCTTTTTCTTTTATTTCTTTATTCCTTTTTCCTTTTTCTTTTTCATTATTTCTTTAATTCTTTTCTAAATTTCTATTTTCATTCATTCTTTTTCTTTTATTAATCAATTTATTACTATTAATAAACTTTATATATATATATATATATATATATATATATATATATATATATAATTTTAGAGATTTATATTAGTGCATACAATAAATCTATCACTGCCCAAAGGGTCTCCTTCATGAAAATAATTAGGGTAAAATTATAATTGCTTCATAAAATCCCCTAAATGCACAAATACCTAAAAATAAAATCCCATAAATTCTATTTCTCCTAATAAGCTAATAAATACTAAAATTTAATTAAATAATAAATAAAAGTTAATTAATACGGTTTCTAGAATTAGGGGTTTTACAACAAGTGTTGAAGTGACGGTCAATAAATAAAGTTTCAGTGATATGACATAAAGTGACTAATGTGACAAGACATAAAGTGTATTAGAGAGAAAAGACAAAACCAAGATAATAATTGCCAACGGTTCAGAACCATGCGTCCAAAGAAAATAGTGGCCGCATGATCTCTAGGCTACATGGGGTTCGATGCCGCATGAAGTTCTCTTGGACATAGTAAAATTCTCATCCGTTCAGCCAGTAAAAGCACAAGGTGTTCAAGGACACTTGTGTAAATCAGCAGCCATACGTCCAACAAGATGGATGCATGCTATCGGTATGCGGTAAGAGTTTAGGCCGCATAACCCTCTCGGGCAGCATAGCACTCTCAGCCACATAGCTCGCTGGCCGCATGAAGACTTCGTCTTCTCCAACAGCAGATTCGGCCATGGCAAAAAAGCTCCAAAAACTAATATCTTGTTTTTTTTCGTAAAATCCTCATTTTATGTCTAAATCGGGTGAACCAAAAGCCAAAATGCTCTAAATTGAAAGATTTATCATGTAGCAAAAACTAGTTTTCTAAAATATATGTTTAATAGATCAAAACCAAGAAAAACTTATGAAACCCATGAAATCCTAATTTTAGAAATGTAAATCTACTCAAAACCACCCATCAAAATAGAAAACTCAGAACTAAAAGTGCTTAAAAACACAAAAAAACATAATGGAACAATAATATGGAGTGTTTCTCCATTTCTCATCGAAGGTGTACTTGCCTATGGAAATGGAAAGAGAAAACTAAAGAAGGGGTTGGAAATGAAGAAATTAAAAGAGAGAGAAAATGTTAGGTTTTATATGGTTGGTTTGAGAGTTGAACCAAAGGTTCTCGTGTCACGACCCGCACCCAAAAAATTGGGCATGAGTCGTCGGTACGTCCAACCTACGCCGCAACATCTGCGATAGAATGCTGTCTAGGTCTACTATCTAGCTAACAATCTCACACAATAATATAAGTACCTGTTAAGATCTTAACTCTAAACGGAGGAGCAATATGATAAAGATAACACAAGTACTCAATCACGATCTAAGCACGATAAGATAACAAAGAAGTCTAATAACTACAAAGTCTAAACAATAACTACTACTAAAGACAGCAACCATAATAATCATAACAACAATATCCTGAATCAAATACAATACAAGTCTCAAACCAAAAGTCGGGGACAAATCCAGTACCAAAAGCTAATAAATACAACTGAGGTCCTAGAGATCCCGACTACCAACTCAGAAATCACTCCTGAACTAGGAGGTCCCTGTCTGCACCATCGACAGGCTGAGGTCCATAAAATATCAGACACCAATCTTCCGGATCCTCTAAAAAATATATTCAGTCAGGATTGGAGTAAGTATACCTCTAACAACAGTTCCAGTTAAGTGACAATATAAAGCAGTTGTAGCAAGTAGCACAAGATGAAGGGAATGAAGTATGAACAAGGAAATATATATATATATATATATATATATATATATATATATATATATGTATATCTGTCAACTGGTGTATAAAGTTAAAGACGCATAAAAATCAGAAGCAAGATAATAACGACTGCAGGATACAAGAAATCTAAACTTAGAGCAAGTGTGTGCATAATAACGTAAAGTGAGTCCAACAAGAGTAAATATAATAAGTCCAGCAAGAGTATAAGTGAGACCAGTCAAGAAGTGTAAGTGAGACCAGTCAAGAAAGAATAAACTAGTGTCACTGAGGTACCTATTTCGACATGTAAACGGCTAGGGGTAAGTACGGCTCACCGCATACTGGGTGTGCGATAGTTATCATTCCAGATTAGACCAGAGGGTGTGATTCCAAATTTGGGAATGTTTACATGTCTACTCGAGTATTTTTCTGCCTCGACTAGTACAAGTGAATCCAGGACCCGATACGTAAATAAATATGAGTCCAGCTAGAAATATGAGTGATGCCTGTAGTGTGTCCTGATGTGATGCCAGTAGGTAATTCCAGAAATAGAGGCAAGAAACATGAAATATATGTGTCAGAAGTAAATAAATCCAGAAATACTAGTCAGTGTCGTTCCAGAAAATCAGATAATACTATACTAGAAGCTAAATCATAATAATTATCAGATAATAAAAACTATCAGAGAATGTACTCGCCGGACGTCCTGAGCAACTGGCGAAGATCGAGGTCCGAACTGGCGTCGTAAGGACCTATTACGAAAAGCAAGGTTAAACGGGGTTCTAATGAGTTAAACATATATAAAATAACTAAAAAGTCTAAAAAGTCAAATCTAGGCCGAAACTAGGTCAAAGGTTGACTTTGGCAGTCAACCGGGTCAACTACGGTCAACTCTAGGTCAAACTAGGGTGCCCCAAAAATTTTAGGTCAAAACTAGCTAATTAAGCTAGTAAACCCACAAACTCACCTCTTTGAGATACTAGGATACCCTCGGTATCCGATATCTCAACCTACGCGATACGTCCCGCCTATATATGAAAGTATCTCTAACCTCATTCCTAGGCAAAAGTCCAATTCCATGCCCCGATACCCAATACCTTGAGTATCTCAAGGTATTGCGATACCTCACCTTACCTCTCTCTACTCTAACTAACTAGCTAACTATCTATATTTATACTTATATATACTACTATATATAAACATCAATATATATATATATATATATATATATATATATATATATATATATATATATATATATATATATATATATATATATATCATACACAAACACACACACTACACACCAACACACACACCAACACCTATACACACACACTACACACTATATATATATATCAACTCTCTCACACATACATATATATACACATACACAAACACACACAACCACACACACAATACACATATACACACGCACTCACCCATATACATATAATTACATATATACATATATATAAACTCAAAAACCCTAATACACACTCTCTGAGGATAAACCAACCCGCGCACAAGCCCGAAACCTAAAAACCAAGTCGAAATGGCCATTTGGTTATTTCGACGAACACTTGGTGTGCAGCTCGCGATTTCTCGTGAAACGCACACCAAACCTACTCAGAATCAACCTAAAATTTATGCACGAGTTCTAATCGATGTCTAAAATCTTAAAAAAATGATAACTCTCCGATTTTAGATCCATGGCAAAATTCCACATGCATGTGGAACCCATATCGAAGGAAAAACTCTCAAATCATTTGAAATGCCCTAAACTCCACGATACGATCTCATATGTCTGAACGGGGACACGTACCTACCCTTAAAACACTCAAGCACGTCTACCTAGGTCCGTCTAACCTAGGGCAATACCTAAAATTGGGCCAATCTCAGATTTTACCCAAAATTAACACAAAATCCTATGCCAAAGTCTCCAAACACATACAAACAAGCTCCAACTTCCTCCCATGGATAGCCCTAAGTTCTAGGAAGGTTCTAAACTACTAATTATACTATATTAGAGTAATCACTAAGAGAAAAGTTAGGGTTTACCTCTTGGGAGTTGGAATCCCAAGGCCAAAGTTTCCAAACACCCCCAAATCCATCACAACAAGCCTCCAAGCCTCCAAACTAAGCTCCTACACCAAATCTAGGTTCTACACACCTAGGTTAGAAGAAAATAAAAGGTTAGAATTTGATATAGATAAAGAATTGGAGATGAAAAGAGAAATGGTGAAGAAAACTTACTTGGAATTTGGGTTGGAGGAGTAAAGGAAGGAGAAATGAATAAAGAGAGTGGAAATGAAGAAGGCGAGTGAATGGAATGATGGGGGAAGGGGGACGGCCATGTAATGAAGGGTTGGGTTAGGGTTTTAGTTGGGTACAAAGTCTAAAATATCCCTCCTACAAGTCATGCTAATTAGGGTCTGGGTTTGTGGTTCCAAATACACTCTAATTAAATCATAATCACTCCAACTAACTAATTATAATATAAAAAACTACTCTAAACCAATAAATAAGTCTGATAAGGGTGTTGGTTGGGTCTGGCAAGGGTCAACTAGGGTCTGACATGGGTCCAGACTAGCCAAAACCTCCTAAACAACCAATAAAAATAAATACATGCATCTAATTAAATATTAATACAAATATTTATGATCAATACAGAATTTACCAAATTAAAAATAAAAAAATATCCTGCCCTGAAAATGGAGTAGTTACAAGCCTATCCTCCTTTGAAAATTTTGTCCTCGAAATTTTAAGTCGATCGCACTTCTTCTAGGTCAAACCCCCAACAATCACAGTTAAAAAATTCTACCTAAACAACATACAAGATCATGGTCCTACTGGTCGTGTTATCATAGTCTCAATCAGGATCACTACACTATCTTCCACAACATAAAAGAAAAGTCTAACAGGTACTAATGAAATATACCATAAGAAATAAAAAAGGACAGAAAGAAGAACAAAAAGAGACAGACCTGTTAACCTGACACCCGTAGCATCGGCCTCCACGACCGTCAACGCAAAAGTCCTGCCCTGCTAGGGTATCTCCCTCTGCTGGTGTGGGGCATGATGCTGTGCCACAGGTGGCCTAGCTCCAATTCTCCGATCCAGTGCTCCTCTAAATGGAGGTACAGTAGGACAATTTCGCATCTGGTGAGCAGCGGATCCACGTAACTGACACACCTTCAGCCTTCTTCGACAAATATCCCAAGTGTGTCCTGCCTTCCTGTAGTAGGCACAAGTGGGCACTCTCTGATCCTGACCCTGCTGCCCCGGCTGCTGCGCTGTCTTCTGCACATTGGGACGATTAGCCGGTCCCGCACTACCACTTGCACTACCTGAATTATCCCTGCCTCTCTTGGACTTGAGCTCCAAGTCATCCTCTGCCCTATGAGCATCCCCTACGATCTGCTTGAAAGTTGCCTCGCGGTCACTCCTAGCCAAAGACTTGACCGCCATGACCAAGCCCTTACGAAACTTCCTTGCCTTTGCTGCCTCACTCAAGCCCTCCATAAATCTGCCCAGACGGCAGAACTTCACCGCGTACTCATCCACTAACATGCTCCCATGGACGAGGGCCTCAAACTGGCTCTCCAAGGCACTGAGAGCCACATCTGGGAAAAACTACTTCTTAAAAATCCTCTTGAAAGCCTCTCCTCTGTACCCCGGAACTCCTTGGGCCGCATCCTCTAGAAGTCAATGATGCTGCCCGACCTCGGGTGCTGAGTCTGATCTGCCTGTGGCTGGGTCTGTGCCATCCTATCCACTGCCTTCATGGCCACCTGGTGGGCATTCTCAATGCCCAGCCTCATTATATCCACTTGGCGGTGCTGCGAGTCTATTATCTCCCTGAAGAATGCAAACAATTGTACGGCGTCTACTGGTGCAAGAGGTGGTGGAGGAGGTATCACCGGAATAACTGGGGTAGTCCTCAGATCGACAGGTGGAGGAGGATCCCCGAAAGAAGTAGATGATCCCTCAACCGCAGGAGTGGTGAGTGGAGCGGTAGCAGCTGCCTGAAGTCGAGTTGGACGAGAGGTGGCAGACCTCTCGGTGGCAGCTGCTGGAAAGGTACTGTGAGACCGTATCTTCGGAGGAATCCTGAACATAGATCAAAAGAAGTCAATACAGTACAAGATAAGATATCATCAAAGGAGGATAGTGATATTTCAAAAGAAAGCAATCTCAGAATAATTAGAAATAGCAAATATTAGATTAGAATTGTTCCAAGTCGTAATTGAGTACACTCTCATCCTAGATCCTATATCCTAGAGCAGGCTCGTAGTAGTACAACTAAATCTTTGTACTACCACGATATTATACTAATTGTGAAGCTCGAGACTTGCGTGGGCCGCCACCAAAAAAGTGTCACGACCCGCACCCAAAAAATTAGGCATGAGTTATGGGTACGTCCAGCCTATGCTGCAGCATCGGCGGTAGAACGCTGTCTAGGTCTTTTATCTAGCTAACAATCTCACACAACAATATAAGTATCTGTCAAGATCTCAACTCCAAAGGAGGAGCAATATGATAAAGATAACACAAGTACTCAATCACGATCTATGCATGATAAGATAACAAAGAAGTCTAACAACTACAAAGTCTAAATAATAACTACTACTAAAGACAGCAACCATAATAATCATAACAATAATATCCTGAATCAAATATAATACAAGTCTCAAACCAAAAGTCGAGGACAAATCCGGTACCAAAAGCTAATAAATACAACTTAGGTCCTAGTGATCCCGACTACCAACCTAGAAATTACTCCTGAACTAGGGGGTCCCAGTCTGCACCATCGACAGGCTGAGGTCCATAAAATGTCGGACACCAATCTTTCGGATCCTCTGAAAAATATATCCAGTCAGGATTGGAGCAAGTACACCTCTAACAGCAGTTCCAGTTAAATGATAATATAAAGCAGTTGTAGCAAGTAGCACAAGGTGAAGAGAATAAAGTATGAACAAGTAAATATATATATATATATATCTGTCAATGGGTGCATAAAGGTAAAGATGCATGAAAATCAGAAGCAAGATAATAACGACTGCAGGATACAAGAAATCTAAACTAAGAGCAACTGTGTGCACAATAACATGAAGTGAGTCCAGTAAGAGTAAATATAATGAGTCCAGCAAGAGTATAAGTGAGACCAGTCAAGAAGTGTAAGTGAGACCAGTCAAGAAAGAATAAACTAATGTCTCTGAAATACCTGTTTAGACATATAAACGGCTAAGGGTAAGTACGGCTCACCGTACACTGGGTGTACGGCAGCTATCATTACAGATTAGACCAGAGGAAGTAATTACAGATTTGGGAATGTTTACATGTCTACTCGAGTATTTCCCCGCCCCTACTAGTACAAGTGAATCTAAGACCCGACACGCAAAATAAATATGAGTCCAGCCAGAAACATGAGTGATGCCTGTAGTGAGTCCTGATGTGATGCCAGTAGGTGATTCCAGAAATAGAGACCAAAAACATGAAATATATATGTCACAAGTAGATGAATCCAAAAATACTAGTCAGTATCGTGCTAGAAAATCAGATAATACTATACTAGAAGCTGAATCATAATAATTATCAGATAATAAAAACTATCAGAGAATATATTCGCCTGACGTCCTGAGCAAATGGCGAGGATCGAGGTCCGAACTAGCATCGCAAGGGCCTATTACGAAAAACAAGGTTAAACGGGGTTCTAAAGAGTTAAACAGATATAAAATAACTAAAAACTAGCTTCTAGGGTTGTTCTAGGTCAAACGGGCCAAACCGGTGAAATCTGGGTCTAAAAGTCAACCCTAGGTCTAAAAAGTCAACTCTAGGCCGAAACTAGGTCAAAGGTTGAATTTGGCGGTCAACCGGGTCAACTACGGTTAACTCTAGGTCAAACTAGGGTGCCTCTAAAATTCTAGGTTAAAACTAGCTCATTAAGCTACTAAACCCCCAAACTTGCCTCTTTGAGATATTGGGATACCCTCGGTATCCGATATCTCAACCTACGCGATACGCCCCGCCTATGCCCTTTAATACATATCCTAACACATATATATATATATATATATATATATATATATATATATATATATATATATATATATATATAAGTATCTCTAACCTCATTCCTAGGCAAAAGCCCAATACCTTGAGTATCTCAAGGTATTGCGATACCTCGCCTTACCCCTCTCTACTCTAAATAACCAGCTAACTATCTATATATATACTTATGTATACTACTATATGTAAACATCAATATATATATATATATATATATATATATATATATATATATATATATATATATATATATATATATATAT